>SNRZ01000099.1:0-262139 GCA_008729115.1 Dirofilaria repens
TAATCAGGTTGCTTAGCGTCCGAATAAAATAAAGCAATATTGCGTTAAACAAAGCTAATTTTTGACATCAGGTAAACTTATATCGGAGGCATATTATGATAGATCTAAATAGATTTGTTTTAGATCTTATTCTTGAATATATTGGTTGGTGCATTTTCTCCAACTTTATAAATCAGAGATTTTCCGCTTTGAAGTTTTTAATTTTGAATCTAGCAGCATATTTAGCATAAAGAGATGCAGTTTAGGCATTCGAAAATTAATTCATTGGTAGGCAGTAGAGTTGTTGTTTGGAAGATGACATTTCATAGGGACAACTCCTATGTAAAATATATCCATCAAGACATTTATGAAAATTTAGAAATTTAAAATATCAGCAAAATATTGGCCATGCATTTTTTGTTTTGTAAAATAAGTTTGTTGTTTTAATCATTATTATTTAAAATGATAATTCTTCATGGATTCAAATAAACAAGTTTGTCTTGCATTTAGGATTTTCATTTGTCGTTACTTTTTTGAAAGCTGGAGCTGACATTTGTTTAAATTATAAGTTATTTGAATCTAATCTAATATCTCTTTTATATCAAGCAGGCATATTGCATAATACATAACTAAATAATAGCAAATTGCGTATATTATTTTTTATTTCAATAATATATCTCTCTGCATATTTCAGCATAGAAAGTGGTACAGTTATATATGTATATTATATATATATATATATATATATATATATTTGATTTATTTTTTAGTGCACCATTATTCAGTTTTCGAAGTCTATCGTCGAAAAGTTCATTTTTTGCTGCTGCCTAACTCAAAATTTATTATCTTGTTCAATTCATAGTTTTTTTAATCGATCAGGGAAAAAATGTTCCAGACGCTTGAGGCATGCGTTTCACTATTCATAGTAAAATGTAGAAGTATAAATCAAAATTTTTGAAATATTTTTCACTGAGTTGTTTAATTCATTTACGTGAAGATTTCTAAGTAAAAATCGTTTTCTGATATTTTATATGCTAAAATTGAATAGTTGCAGAATTACTGGAATAAAACAGAGTAATAATTGTAAATGTGTAATAATAGGCAAAAAAAATCGAATTTCGTTAAGTAAAATTGATCTTCAGATGGTTGAGAAGAAGGCTTATCAAGAAGATAAATTTTTTTACACTTAAGTTCAGATTATTGAAAAAATTTGCAAAAAAATTTTTAATTATTCAAATTAAGTATAGAATACCAGTTTTCAAAGACAAAAATTTTGAGCGTAGTAAAGGTTGTCACTTTATTACACTTTATTCCTGCGCTTGATTTCTTTGATCTCTATATTACCAATCTGAACTATTAAACTTTAAATGTTCCTCCTATTTTTATATTTGTTGTTGAAGAGGTTTTCACTGTAGATTCTTTCTAATCTAAACACCATATATCACTTACTTATATTCTAGTAAAGGACGAAGGATTTGTTCATCAATTCATGTTATTACTGTCATTATTGTTTTTGTCGTTACTAGTCTAGAATTTTTGAAATAATTTAATAAAATTCAAGCGTGCAATAATCTAGCACTTATTGTAAATATTCTCACAAATCTCCTCGACTTATATGAGAATTTTCTTACATCTTCTACCTAAGAGTTTAGCTGTGGATTTTTTCAGGAAGCATTTAAACTCAGCGGAATTACTTTTCAATTTTTTTTTTTAGTTTTTGCAATTGACAATAAATTCCGATTGTGATGAATTTGATTCCTATTTTTTTTTAATGAGGACAGGAAAACTGACAATTAATAGTGTCTTTATCTTCTTATGAACTCAAATGGGAACTTAATCTGCTTTTATTTTTTTATTTATGATTATATGGATAGGCTTAAGTTTGTTTAAATGCTAAACCAAACATGAGAGCATTTTTGCTTTTTTTTCAGTTTTTTATGTAAATAATTTTTATTCTATTCTCACAAGCATTTCGTAAATGTCTTGTCACTACCTTTTTCTAGAAGCTTATTTTCATTGAATTTTGCTTTATGGATTTGCTGGTTTATTACTGGAAAAAATATAGGTGACATGGTTAGAAAAATCGAATTTCAATTTAATTTTTTAAAAATTTTTTTAGGTGGAATTTCCAGTACAAATATCGGAATGCAAACAAATAAATTAAACTTTACAAACATATTTGTTTAATTTATTTTAAATTTTTTGGCAGGATTTTTGAAATTTCGTTTCAATTTAAGATAATTACAACGATTTGTCTTTATTTTCACAATATTCAATTTAGAAACTGATGGAAAAATGTGTTTTGTGCCGGATTCTTCCATAGAAATTAAAAATCATCAAACTACATCCATATTCGAATATTTTTTAACAAGCTGATCATTTTATTGCACTATTTGGATTGATTGGATCATTCATCATCTGGCATTCATTGTTGTTTCGATCTGAAATCTTTGATGATTTTAGTGAAATGTAGAATTATGCATCTTGAAAATTGTTCATTTTTTAAATTCCAATTCATTTTTGGTGGTGAAATTACTTGAGTAAGACTTAATCTTGATCGTCATTAATTATTTTCTATTTTACCACAACATCTGAAATTTCTAACTGTGCCAATTGTTATTAATTGGGAGGTTCAAAATTCTTAAGCAATGAAAAAACAAATTTGGGGACAAAAAATCGTTCAAATACTTATCTGAAATAATATTTGTATATATCTTATTGAAACTTGCCTTGTAGATAAATAAATAATAAGCAAACTAGAGAAATTTTAACATCATTATAGCGCAGCACTATGATCTTATGAATTGTTCTCTTGATTCTCTGATTAGAAATCAGTTCGCTCCGGGTAGCTTTTTTTGTTTTGCAAAGATAACATAAACTTCTCATATTTTCATTTCATAAATAGAAGTTAGTTTTTGTTTGATTAATGTCCCTTGACTAATATTTAAATTCGAACAAAAAGTTGTTTGAAATTGTTAATTTCTATTGTCAAGAAATAGAAATCAATTTGTCTTTTCATTTGGATAGAAATCAATTTTCTGCTTGACATAAGTGGACAAAAGTCATGTAGAAAAATGAACAATGAAAATAAGTATATAGATGGTATTACGAGGAAAATGCTTAAAAACTTAATCATGGAATTATTATGGAACTAATGTTCCAGCATCATATCTAATATTTCCAGTTCAAAACATGTTTAAAGAATCATTTAATCATTATAAAATCAACTAGAGTTATATAGATTCTTTTTTTAGGGTCGTTTATTGAGAGATCAAACAGACTTAAGCACAAATTAATTCTTTTGTTCTCAAGCAAGATATTTTCCCGAAGTTATCGCCGTGTATAAGCTATCATGTATCAGCTTGTCTATGTCAAAAATCAAATATATTTAGCTATCTCTTAATTAATTTTTTGTTCTTATGCAAATTTATTGTTCATTTCATAATAATTTTTTCTCATTTACTCCTAAACTTTATTAGATTATTTTAGAGAAAGCAGAAAATCAATTTTATCTATGTCTTTAACAAAAATCATTTTTTGTTCTCAGCCAAGATATACAAAATTTTTTCTTCATTTTTTTGCTATCATAATGTCAAAGTTTTCGATTATCACTTTTGTGTAATAAAATTATAAAATTCAACAAAAGTTGAATTTTGTGGTTTTTTTCACCATTCCTAGTGATTCTTCGCGGCATTCATTACATATATATATATATATATATATATATATATTAATTCGTGTTATGTAAATGAAGTATTGATAAAATAAGTGATGTTACAAATTTTATTCACTTGTAATGTTTTATTCATTCGTATTAGCTGTCATTCTTTGAATTAAAATTCTGTGTTCCATATAATACTTAGAAACGTTTCTATCAAGTATGTATATAAAGTCATTAAATTATATATATGCGATCTTAATCAGAAAGCTTAATCCTTTTTTTTTGTGGAGTTTGAAAGATTAGTTGCTAATTTTTAATGAAATTCATTGGAATATCCAAAAAGTTTTTTCTTAAAATTTTCACACTTCGTTGTCGTTTAATATCGCCCTATCAGTTTTATGTTAATAACATTATCATTACCTTGTTATTTTTCATTTTTCCGGACGGTTTTTTATTAGAAATCGGAATCGAACCGTTTTTCAATTTGACCTTTCATAACTGATTACACTGGCAGTTTTTCGATTATGTTTTCGTCATTTATCATTCTTAGTATATGTTTATCATCGCTAATGCGATCGCCATGAGGTTTATAGGCAATAAAAAAAACTTACATTTATATAACAAATTAAATTTGCAATGTTCATTTTCGAAAAAAAATCGTCTGCATTCCACTGGTAATTAATTATTCATCATTTCGATTATTTTGTTCAGATTTCTGGACGAGTGATATAGCGCACGAAGATAACGATTTTCATTCATCGCTGAGGCATTCCAATTTGGAATCGTCAAATATTAGTTACTTCTCAAAGAGGGGTTCAAGTTTCACAAAACATTATGTATCAACTGCAGCGAATGATAGTTCCATTTCCAAACATGTCAACGAAAAGTGTGTTAATGCTTTAACAAGGGCTTTTATTGATAAAGGTAAAAAATTGCTCTGGAATTTTCATTAAATTAACAAAATAATTGGAAAAGAATTATGGAATGGATGTTTTTAAGAATTTACATTTTTATTTCTTTATCAAGCAGACCATTTCAACACAACATATATTTCTGTAGTTCTATGAAGACATTCTGGCTGCCGTATTTTTTAACTGATTTATAATTTTAATCTGGAAGACAGAAGTTTTATGTAAGATGAAGTTTTGGATTCTAATTCTTTCAAAAGTTAAATTATTTCCGGATATGATAGCTGCAAAAACATGCAATTCAGATATGACATCATCTCAGAGTAGCTCGGAATTCAATAATGATGTATCAGCACACACCATTTTGGACGGCGTCATTGCTAAGGCATATATTTCGCTCAGAAAGTTCGTCAAATGCAGTAACGGTTATAATATTGGCGACAACAATAGCAAAAGAAATGCTAAAACAAAACTTGAAATGACAGACCTGGCACAGTGCCATACTTTCACTCCTTTAAAAGAGCACAGAATCACCTCGTTAGTCATTTATTCTCCAAGAGATTTTATAATAACAAGTGAATGATCTAAAAGAAGTCATTATTTTTCATTCCTATTTTTTTCTGTTGATTAGAATTGAATGAAACAAATTTGTGTCATTATATATAAATCTTTAGCTCATATTGTTTCAGAAGTCATTCAGATTTTCTACTTTCTTCAACGTCATCTCTAACAGCACAGTATGATCCGGATTCCTTACAATCATACAACGTCGAACGATCTGCTGATTGTCCATTTCTGAAACGGAATTTGTTTACTGGACCGCTTCATCAACATGCAGTACCTTCCCTTCATACTTTCAAACCAGGTCTTCTGCCAAAGATATTGTTTTCCAAGAACAGATACAGAAGTTAAATAGCTCAAATTTCCATTCTACTGGTATTATTTTTTCTTACTACCGAAGCCTTTCTGATTTTAATTTGTAATTAAATGTTGATTTTCGTTTTCAACATTTTTTTTAATATTAGATGTTGGGAAGATTTATCATATACCACAGGTTAGCTTTTTAATCTATTGATTTTACTCCACTCCGTTTTTGAAATATTAATGTGGAAACATAGCGTTTTAATATCAGTAGCTTAATAAGTCGAAATATATTATTATATTCTATTCTTTCATCTCTGTTATCTACTTTGCAAAGAGATATTATTATCATGCAGTTAACCAATATTCAATACAGGTTATTATTGATCATTATTAATTAGGAACCTAGAGGAAGTAGATAGATTAGAATAAATATTTAAACATTTTTATGTTATTTTTAATTTTGATCTCAAATTTAAAATTTTCAGTAAATCCGAAACCGACTGTAAAACCAAAACCATTAACGCTGAGACGTGAAAAGAGCGATTTAACGAATGGATATGTGCAGCGTATCACTGCTCATTACACAGAGCATAGTGCTGGTGCGGATAGTGGTGGTGTTGGTCTTCGATGTGCTTTAATGCCACCATCAGCATGCCTTGATGAAAATATCTTGCGACGATGTCTGGAAGAATTGAAAAGGAAAAGGTATTCATTCCATTTATTGCCCTTTTTGTTACTTATCCTTCACCTTTCATCTCTTTTTCTTTTTTAGTTTTTCATTTTAAAGTGCATCTGCGATTATTGTTCAGTGGTTTTTCTGAATCTATAAAAATATCCGTAGAAGTTACTTAATTGGAAAACTCTCCCAATTGGTATTTTTATTAATTTTTAATTTTATATCGTTTGAAATATTAATGCGAGTTGTATTAAAAGTTCAGTTATACTTTTCGTTCTCAATATGTTTTTGTTTTGTAAATTCATTTCATTTGTAGCTTGAGAAATTTTCATTATAACGTTTCGATCTGCCAATCAGTTTTCAGTTTGTTTTATAAAATATTTTTATGTGATTCCTATAAGCTGTCAAAGACTTTTCATATTGAAAAAGAACTTTCCATTTTGGTTTTGATAACACTTCAACATCAATATTAAAAAAGGCTCTCATTTCGACTTGAAGTGTATAAAATTCTTGCTATGTTAAGTCAAAACAAGAGGACATTTTTAAATATTTAAGTTTGAATTTTTTGTAATCAAACAGTTCTTTTATCTCACTTCCAAAAAATCGATTTAATAATTTTAAAGTATGAAATCAATTTCAAAAACAAGTTAAGAGAATTGACCATTCATGTTAATTTTTGCATTCTTATAAAAATGCAAGATTGTGATTACAGAGAAGAAGCAATAGCTACAGTTTCTGAAGTGAATTCTCGATCTCATCAACAACAGCACTCTCAGCGAAATTTCCACAGAGAAATAAGTGACACTGATTTCCGCAATGTTAACATCGTTTTAAGGTGTTAGATAAGTATACTTCATTTGACATATCTCAACAATACGATTATTAGTGCAGTTCTTTGTTTTTTTTTTTTTTTTTAACGTTATTTATCGCATTCCAGAAAAAAGTAGGTTGACCAAAGATTTGAAATTCTCATTTTCGTTTTCTTAAAAAAAGATTCTATTTTTAAAATTTTGAAATTTGAAAATATGAAATGTTATAATATTCTTGATAACAGGACACGATCCAGTGAAAATTTTCGGACAGCTCAGCACCGCTTGTCAGTTCCCGATTTGGCAGATTTGACGCAGAGTAACTCATTAGCTAATGGTGTTAATGGAGTTGCAGCCACAGCTAAGGCATTAACTTCAAAACTTGGTCGAAATCCAAAACTGGAGAATTACAGGTAACAGTTAATTTAATTTAAATATTTTTTTCTACCAGATTTTTCGTTATTGATATTGTTACTGCTTCCAAGTGTACTTTATCTTATTTGTATGAAATTAGATATTAGTTTTTTAAACTCTTAATTTGTACGAGTTAGAACTTCAATTTGATACTTATTTGTACGAATTATAACTTTAATTTGCTTAACCAATTATAAATACTGAAGTCCGAACGAATAATTTTCTCGCATTTGATAATAGTTTCAATTGTATTCGCTAGTTGTGAATTTGGATATTTAGACCTGCTGCATACTAACAGATCATTATATTCCATTTCAGACAATAAATGAAGGACTAGTTACACCAGTGGTGCGACGCAAGCAGTACATCAAAGATACACATGCAAATAATACAACAAATAATTGGTGTGTTGGGAATTTGCTGCAGGAATCATCACTGAATCATAAGAAACTGGCAAAGCAATCTGAGCAGGAGCAACTGAAGCATGATATTCGTGACAGTGCAGAACACATTTTCACCAAAAGTTAGTTAGTCATCTGTTTATGTTTTCTATAGAAATCTTGTTAAAATAATGGCTTTCATTAAAAGTTTCTATTTTTCAAATCATGGTTAATAACTTAATACTAATTATGCTTTGTCTTACTTTGAAAATCCCTCATATTGCAGTAAGTTTAAATAATTTGAAAAGATTTCTATCATTGATCTGGAGATTCGATTTTACGACTACTTTTTTTCTTCGGAAAATATTATGTTATGGCTCATTTTCATTATACTTTGAGTTTAGGTGCTGTTTATGGTATTTTTTGTGGTTGTTGTTTAGTTGCCTTATATATATGATGTTTCTTTTGATAGAATAATGATGATGGCTGTTTTTTTTGTTTTTTTATTGGTACTAATATGACTTTTTTTCCTATGCATTTTGCTGGTTTGCAAGGTATACCGCGTAAGATTTTAGATTATCCAGATTATTTTTCTGCTTTTCAGATTATTTCTTCTTTGGGTTCTGTTATTATTTTTGTTGGTTTTATTTTATTTAATTATTTGCTTATTGATTCTATTTTTTTTTCTCAATTTTGGGTGTTCTTTTTATAATTATCATAGTCCTAGGTTCCTCCTTTATGCTGTTGGGATTCCTCCTTTATTAGATTCTTTTACTGAAGAAACATTTATTATAGGTCTTCATTGGAAGATTATTAGTAAGGATATTTCTTTTTATTCTTATCGTCGTGTTGGTTATGGTTATCATAGAAAATAATTGTTTTTATTAGTAGATTTAGGTTAAATTTTTAAACGATTAGTTTTCAAAACTAATGATTTTATTCTATTGAAATTTTAAAATTTTTTGTTTTGATTTTTTAGTTTTTTTATTATTTTATTTTTTTACTGTAGTTTTTTGCTTTTTTTATATTTTGTTTGAGTTTTTAGAATGGATCATTTGAAAAGTTGTGTTATAATGTGTTTGGGTATTTTTGTTTATAAGTTGTTATTTATCTTTAGGTGTACGTGTTTGGTATTCTTATTTTATTGTTTTGGTTTTTCTTAGCAGTGTTTTTTCTTTGTTGACTTATTTTTGTAGTATAATTAGTTTTAATTATTTTTACAATTATTATTATTTTATTTTTTTTCGTTATTTTTTTTACTTTGTTTTTTTCTTTTTTGATTTTGATGTTTTTTCTTTTTTTTTTTCTTGATTATAATTTTTTATGTATTTACTATGATTTTAATTATTATTATGTTTTTTGGATTATTTTTGTTTTGTTTCTTTTGTTAATTTTAATTAGATTTAGTTTTAATAATGGTGGTTATATACGTGGTTTGTAGTTAAATATAAAATAGATAGTAAAATCTATTTTACTATATCTGATTACGGCTCAGCTAGAATTATATTTTTTTTTTTTGGATTTAGTTTAATTAAAATTTTTGTTTTTGGATCAGAAGATATTTTACAAGATGTTTATTAGTATATTAAATTCTTTAGTTTCTCTTCCTGCTAGTTGTTCCAAGAATTAAACTTCGGAAAAAAAGTTTATTCTTTGGATAATTCATTTTACCAGATATGGAAATAATTGAAAATAAGAATTCGTCATGAATGTATAAGAGACAAAAAACTCCTTAATTACATAGCTGTCATTCTTTTATTGGCCATATTTATGATCTGTTATTCTTCTCTGTATGCATCAGTCCGAATTGCTTCTTGCAATTTTCTCATCCATAATTATAGATTGTTATTAACACTCATTTAGCCATAATTGTTGAAATAGTAAAAGTGCTGCTTTTTCTGACAAATGAGGTGTGCTTCATCTTAATAGAATTGCAATGTCCAAACTATTATTATTGATGTTGTTGTTGCCTTGGCCACAAAATGATGTAGAGATATGCGTTTCATAGATTTATGTAGTGTTGCCATTCAGAAATCAGCGGGCAGTATCTTTGCAACTTGAATGGACATTAACAACGATCGTGCTGGAATCGAACTGTTTGCATGCTTATTTCTGCAACCATTTGAAATTTTTCAGAGTGGCGCGGTTTCAAGAACTTCATCAGTATTGCTGTCCCACTTCTCAGAAATTTGGTATTTTCCCTTGCCTTGCTAACAATCCTTCATTTCTTATTTTTATTTTTCTCATATATTTCTTATTCTTAGTTGATTTTTTTTAAATAATTTTTTTTAATCTTCTATTCTTATTTTTAAGGACTCACATATTTTGTACAAATTAGAACTCAGGAAGGGATAGTACTGTTGATTTAAATATAGCCTGTGTGAAAGAAGATTGATTTTAGAGCAATCTTATTAAGATTGTGGTTTGGTTTGTAAATTGAACACGTTTTATCTTATCTTTCATTATTTTCGTGTATTTCTTTATTTGAATTAAAGAATATTTTTTAGTAATATCGCAATTTAAAATTGCATAATTTATGAAAATATTCATATCCAAAGATTTTGACCAGTTTTTTAAAATTAATCACTTCTTTCTATTGGTGCGTAAACTTCTCTATAGTCTTCTTTATTTTATTTTTCTATTCTTTTCAATTCTTTTTAATTTATCTGCTTAGCTATTTGATTTTTAGAATTTTAATTTTCAGGACACTGTTTATTGTTCTTCGTACCATTAATTTTTTTGAGAAAATGAATTTTATTCATAATTCCTATTATTTTTTTATTCATAATTTCTCTTAGTTTTATTCACGTAGATATAGAAAATGATTATCGCTAATTCATAATAATTGCCAATTGAGAGAAATATTGAAGAAGCGATGTTTGAGATGAGTTTTTAGTGTAATTTTTGTATTGAAAGTTTTATTTTATTTCAAAAAGAATGAATAGATATTGTTACAAAAAAAGAATTTGTTGTATGTCCATCAACTTTTGTCGTCATTTTCCATAATCATAAAAAAATGAATAAGAGATAAAACTACATGATGTACGGTTTCCTCGATCTTTTTCTTTAAGCAAGATAATAGTAAAGCTTATCTAGAAGTAATAAAGAAAGTTGATAAGTCAAAATTTGCATTCCTGTTATAAAATTATTTTACATCTTTCCCTAAACTGAAGGATTGATTTTATTTATTAACTCAATAAGTAAAAAAAATCGTAGATGGGGAGAGCAGGTTGCTAATATATGGCTTCCAAAGAATTTGTTATTGAACTGTTTATTTAATTCAAAGATTTGTTGCTTATTTTCAATCCGTAACAATTTAAAAAAAGTGAGAAACTCGAAAATCGTTTTTTGTATTAATTGAAAATTAATACAAAAAAAAACAATAGAAGTTAAGTAGATTAATTTTCTATGCTGTACGACATAATAAAAAATAGCTGCCTTGTTTTTTGCTAGTAATATTATTAATTATCTGTAGTGCTCATGTCAAATGAAAAAATAGTAATTTGTAGTCATTTGACAAAAATATGTTAAAGAGTGAAATTATAATATATGAGCATAAATTTACATTACCTTTTGTTAAAATTGATAAAATCCAAAGCTTATTTGTACTTCTTATTGGTATCAAATTATTTCATTCGTTGTATTTTCAAAACTGATTTATCTTAAATTACAAAATAAAGTGTTCTCTGTGCTATAGTATTGGAAACTTTCCATGGTAACTAAATTTTATTTTGTATTTTTTCTTGTTTGGTCTTCCAATTACCTGTATTTGTTTTTCGTGTGAGCTTTGCAACTTTTTCCTGATTTCTTTCTAATCTGTAAATCATCGTTGCAATGAACATTTTCACTGAAATTTTGAAATTTCAAGTGTTGGGTTCAAGTTTCGTAGCTTTGAAATCCTAAAATTTTAAAGATAGAAGTTTTGAAGTTTCAAGATTTAGATACTCTTATGCATAGATTCGTCTAGGATTTTGTCTTTTTTTTCCTTTAATTTGGCACTCTTTGTTAAACGCAATCATTTAGACCAGAAATATAGAAATGAATTTGGATTGATTAGCATTGAATAAAATAAGTAGGAACAATGTAGAATTCTAGTAAAGAATTTCATTATTATATAATGAATTACTCAGAATATCTTTTGTGATATTGTGATATTTGTGTTCTTTTTGTTCGATAAGAATATTTTTATCATCTCAGTCAATTAGTATGCCATCATCTTGTGAAAATTGGTTGTACTTTATTTTTCATGGTATCGAACATTTCGTTGAGATTTGGTGGCGTTTTAGCTCTGTTTGCAGTAGTTGAGCAGAGGTATCGAACATTTCGTTGAGATTTGGTGGCGTTTAGCTCTGTTTGCAGTAATTTTGCTTCTTCTACTCCTCTGCAGGATAGCTGATGACTTAAAGGCATTCGTTCTCCGTTTTTGTTTTCTTAAAATTCCTTCATTTCTTGATTAGCATATATTATGTTTATTGGTTCAAATGTGTAGCAGTTTTCAAACATATTGGCACCTTTAATTTGAACTGAGTCGATAATTATTTCCTTATTAATGTTTCAGATGTTAGCTTTAAAGTGATAGTCTCACAATTCTTTGTAGTCTGTTGTTACACTTTCTGAAAATTCTTTTTTCTTAATTTATTGAGTAGTAACTTGTCAGAAGATTTTCAATGTCCTTTCATCTCGTTTTAGAAAATTCCGATGTCACTGGATTATTTAAATTTAATAAACAAATTTACTTATTATATTCTTAATGCTTCGTTACATTTCTGATGCCAATAAATCAAATTGTTGCTCATCATCTCTACTGCAAAATTTTTTTCAATGAATTTCAGGTTCCACAGCGAGAGGCATTCTAAAGAACGAGTTTTTGCACACACCAGTAGTAGTAACACTGATTCATTATCGTCAACTTCTACTCAGACTTGTGCATGGAGTCCATCTGCCGTTGAACGAGGTAAATGTTAAATGCTTAATTTTTTGTTTAGATGGATCATTTTGTGGTATTTTCCTTTAATATCTATTATTCTTATGCTTTTTGAATATGGCTGTGTAAGTGCGAAGTTTTTTGCATATCATTTTACACAATTTTATAAGAAACCCAGCAAAATTTATTTGTAGTGATATATGTTTTATTATTTCTTCCCTTATCAGAAGCACTGTAAATGATCGAGCATGGGTTATATACTTTTGTTCAGTATATCTCTGATCCCTTTGCGAAAGAAAGAGTAATTGAGTAGGTTCTTTCACTATAAGCGAAATTTGAAGCTTTTAAAAAATGCGATTAGCAGTCCGGTTGAGTTCTATGAAGTTAATTGGGAAATGAATATACAAATTTATTTCTTTTCACATGCATATGTTCTTTATGTATATATGTATATATAATGTATATTTGTATATATAAAATAGTGTAATTTTAATGTTAAATTATAAGCATTTCAATGCCAAAAATTAATAATAAATTCACTTTTTTTGTAAAGTCGATAACTACAGAATACTGCATTTATTCTTATGAAAGATAATGGGAAGATATTAGAAATGCTCCGCAGATTCTTACTCATGTTACCGACTTTTTTCTGGATTTTCTTGTGTTTTCTTATTAAATTTACAAATCATATTATTTTCGGAAGATTTATGATTTCTAATAGATTAGTTTTCATTTTGTTAGAATTATGATTGAATTAATATTCATTTTCTCCTGAATTTATTCAAAAAACGAGAAATTTTCTTGATATTTCAGGATCTTCCTTTACTTATAACATTTCTTCACGATCTGGTAGCAACTTGACAAATGAGCGTTTCATTTCTGCTGCGAATGTTTTTGCTAAAAAACAAACAGCCGCTTGGTCAGCAGTGAATAGTGAATTGAAAAATCACCAAAAAATTGCCAAGGTTTGACTTTAACTACACGCAACTTGCTCCTTTTTTAGAGAAAATCAATCATAATTGCCATTTGTTAATATTATTCCTTTCAAATGACCTATTCGATTTTTGATGGGATAGATAGCTTGTATTTTAGAATCTCTCGTTTTATTATTTTATTTATTCTTTTCCTGGATATTTTGTTTCCTTTTTTTTTTTTTCTTATTCAGTGCAGCATGCAGTAGTATTGATGATAATTTTGCTGTCAGTATTAATAATAATTTTGCTATTATTTTAATTATCGTTATATATTTCTCAGATTATAGTTAGTCGAACTACTATAATATCATAGTAGTTTTTCTTAGTGATAGGAAAATTCCATTTATAACTCCATGTTCAATCCATTCATTTCATTAATTAGTAGTATAGTCATTCCACATTTCACTGTTATTTCAATCACTTATTTTTTTGATTTGTTTCATTCCTAAAAATTACTCTTACCTGGTTATTTTTTTTTCATAGTTACAGAAAAACGAATCACAGACATTTACGATTTTCCCGAAATTTTTTAATTTTTAATTTTTAACATAGATTCGACCAACTCCACAAGTACCCTTATTAAAGAAGAGCTTACCTGCAGTAGTGGTTGGAAATTCGTTTCAAAATAAACTGCATTCTCGTGCAATGACTACTGGGAATGACAATCTAGGTTATGTTCGATTTTGAATATGAATATTCAATGCTTCAAATTTTATACATTACATGATATATATTCAAGACATTTTTCAGTTGAAAAAATTTGTTAAATTATTTACGTGTTTATTTCTTCGGGTTTCTAAGTATTTTGAATTTCAGTTCTCTTTTGTATTCAAAAAAATGAGATATTAAAGCAATATGAAAGCGATTCGTCATTATGTTGACTAAGCGTTAGCAGAAATGTCTTTAATTTTAATGCGGTGTGGTAGAAACAATTGACAAATCATATTTTTAGTATCATCGAAAATTTTATCTTCACAACCATCATCATCCGAAGGTGCTTTTCGTTTACGACAGCAAAATTCCGATGATACACCTCTTTGTAATAAAAATGCTTGCGAAAATTTGGCATCTGAATATGTTCATATATCAGAATCCATCGACACATCAATAAAAACAGATTCGATTGGTCAGTTTTTAATTATTTTAAAAATTTAAATTTTTCTGTTAAATTCTTTGATCAGAGACATACTGTAACTGTTATATCATTGCCTGATTATGTTGCAGTAGTACTTGGTGACAAAAAGTTAGCACTAAAGTTACGGTAATAGTTAATGCTATAATCACTTAACGGTAATAGTTTAATGTTATGATCACTTAAAACTATCTATGTATTCATATACAAGTTAGTCATTTTATTAGAAAATTTAGGTTCTGAATATGATTCTTTAATTCAATTAACAGACGAATTGCTTTATAAAAATATCAGTCTAAAAAATTTCATTTGGAATTTTTTTCGAACTTTTGTTTGTACTTTTTTTTCCGAACTTTTGCTAAAAAGGGATCTTCAAGTCAAGATCAAAATGTTAAAGACGATGATGATAGTATCCTGGAACAATCTTCAACGAACCGTGGGATTTAACGTTTGGGAGAATTTGCTAGATTTGGCACATTATGGTGATGAAAAACTATGTACTCTTACACAGCACCATGACATGAATCAAACTATTCTTGGTCATTTGTGTTCTTACATTATAAATTTCAGCGTTTTTTTTTTTTTGAAAAAGATTCGGATTTTTCAACTTGTTGTCTTTATAGCGGGATGCGATAAAAGAAATTACAGGATAGTATGGGTGATAGTCGAAGTATGATTTATTTGTTTATTTTAGAAATATGCAACTTATTTTACATAGTGTAAATTAGAAAGAGCTTCACTTTTTTTTGATTCCTCTTGGATAGAGACGAATTCCCAATCGGGATTTTAGGTTTATTTCTAATTTTTTGGCGTTTAGATCAATTTTTCAGCGTTTGTATTTTTTTATTTCTGATTAGATTTAAACTTTCACTTCGGTGGTAAATTCAAGGTAAAGATGACTATGGCGTAGTGATTCGGAGATTTGACAATTATCATTTAAATAATAACGCAGAATCAGATGGCCGACGTAATGGTATTATAAACATTAATGCTCATCTAAAAGATGAAGATAGTTTAGACAAACAGCAACAACTTGAATTAAGCTGGTTAGTATATTTAGTAGTCATAACTTATTACGAAATTGTTCGTTCCTTTATTTTGATAATATATTCATTAAAGTGGATATAGATGTGGATATAGATTTGTATATTGATTTCCTCAATTTCAGTAAATCAGTCACAAGTGATAACGGAGATCCAGAAGCATCAAGTTCAATGATAAATGTAAGTAATGCTGGAGCAATGTCGGATGGAACAACCATAATGGATAGCCATAAATCAGCAAACACACATTCAGTATGTTTGTTAGTCGTGTTATTTCGTGATTAATTAGGGAACTATTTCAACAGCTTTGGATCTATAAATTATAATTTTCTGACTTATTATCATAGATGAAATATTTCTATAGTTTTATATGTTCTTGTTATATTGTTTATATGATTTCTAGCTGCCACGTATTTTTCCACGATATTCGAAGCTTAATGATTCGTGGTTTGAGTCTTTAGACGACATCCCAACAAGCATTCGCGCACTTTCACCCATTATTTCGCCGCCGCGACTGAAAAATAGTTTAAGCGCAGATCCGGGTACAAAGATTCAAGAATATGTTGAAAGGTATATCGACTTTGAATTCATACAGAATATTTTTTGTAAATTATCACAGAAATGAAATTCATCAAAATAATTTTGTTTTGACATGTGTAATTGAGACTATCAGCTGTAGGCTATCACAAGAGGAAAATACAGTATTTGGTGCAACATTACGCCGTTTTATTGAATGTACATTTGAAGCAGAAGAATGCGATCCACAGGCATCTTTTAATTTTTTTTTTTGAATTAATAATAATGATAGTCTTGAAACCTAATCACAATTTTTAAATTTTGATAAATAATTTCAAACAAAATAAGTAATGATGGGAAGGGAAAAAAAGTTACAGATTTTAAATAGTATTATGCAGACGATGAATTTTGAAGCGTGTGCAAAGATTTTAAATCATTCAGCAAATTCAGATAGGATCATTATTTAGAAAAATATGAAAGAATGGCTATATATGATTTAGTAGTAATTCGAAATGTTAGACAATTTTTAAATGGCTTAAAGAATTATCTAGTAAAGCATGGCGAAGGCGAACTTCATGATCTAATGAGAAAGAACGCGCACGGTTGAATGATAATGAATTTTTGAATATTGATGCAATTTTGGAAGCTGTTCTGCATAAAATTGTTCTTTGTAAGCGTTTTTATAAAATATTAGTCCTCTATTTAGTTTATTAATTTTAGCAATTTCTGCTTTATTCGCTTGGATAGAATTCTTACTTTTTTTTTTAATAAATTGAAATCGAAAGGTTTTCGTATTTCTGAAAAAAAAGTGTGATTCAAGTAGAGGAATTTAGATCCAGTGAAACCACATCTTTATCATTTGATGGTACGGGAATATTCAAAAAATGGTTGGCTTCAAGCACTTTCGGAAAATCTTACCTACGTTCGAACTTTATCGCCAGAACAATTAGGTTTTGGACTTCATTGTAAAGTATGTTCTCTCTTTATGATATTGGATTAATATTATGAAGGAAGATTTTGCAAAAATCTTGTAGTAATTCTGATAAACTCGTTTTTGAATCATTGAAATTTGGTGAATTTATAATCCATTTTTAACTTACTGGAATTTGAAGAATTTATTTTTTTGAGTATATTGATTTTAGTTCACGCCACCTACAGCACAGAAAATGGAAACAATTAAGATTTGTTTACGAAAAATGCAACATCATTATTCACCGCTGAAAAAATTAGAAAATTTGCTGCGAGTGATATTTTTGGTAATTGGTAGGCAGCAGTTCTGCGATAATTCGAATATTGATATAGAAAATTATGATCCGATTAGCATCGAAAGCAGCAAGATTAAAGTTTTGCCTCCTGCTGATGGTTAGCATTAACAAAAGTGGTTAAATGTGTTTATAGACTGACCTTTTTTGTAATGATTATAAGTATCAAGTAGATAATAAGATACAATGATATCGTAAAATCTCTTTGGTTGATTTGGATATCTGATAACTTTCATTGGATGTTCTCGTTACCGACGACCACTTAATCCTGATTTTTAAAGTGATTGTTAAATGAGTTTGGAAGGATGATGAGTAATCAAATTTAGAATTGGTGCGATGGTTAATATATTTATTGGCACGTACATCAACGGTTGGCTGTGAAGTTGAAGCGTGGTACATGTGGGAGTTGCTCCCAAAACAGTTGTTGACTACTGGTGATTCCAGTTACTATCTCATTACTCTTTTTTCCGCCATTGATGTACTGAAAAATACCGAAAGCATTCGAAAACTAGGCCAAGTGGATGACTCCTCAGTAACGGTTTCTTATTTTTTTTTTGAATTTTAATTTTTTCAAGACTTAAAAATTTGAATGTGCAAGAAATGATCCCTTTTTTGTTTGCAGGAAGATGGGTCATATTGTTCTTCATTAGGAAGTCTTAGTCAGTACTTTCGTCATCATCAGATGCTTTTGTAAAGGTAGCCGTTCCGGATGAACTGGATGGTTCCATCCGATATCACACATTTCCTGGTGTACCACAAATGACTGCTGGGAAACTCTGCCGCGTTATTGCACATCATTTGGCATTACAAATCCTGAAGATTATGGATTGTATGTCTTTCTTATTCTCTTTTATTATGACCTGATAACAGTAGTATTTAAAATCAAATATGTATTTAAAATTAAAATGAATACTAAGGAAGTTTTCTTGCTTGCGATCTGCCTATATATTGAAAGCCATTTCACAAGGTGAAATTTGCTATCGAATTTGTGTTGAAGCACTCCTTTAAATACTCATTTGCAAATTTTTAGCTTTTTTTTTCAGTTGAGACGTTTTATTTCAGATATCTTCTAGTGGATGGTTTCGAAACATGTCTGCTGACAAATGAATGCCCTGATTTAATTCGTCATCAATTAAGGCAATCCCATAAAGCGTACCTGTTTGCTTATAAACGACATGAAGCGAAAATAGCTTGGCCTAAATTTGCAGTGTCATCTCTTTCTTGATGTTACTTAAATAATACTGTTCGCGGGAAATGGATTACTGTTGGGGGATTTTATAAATTGATAAAAAGAACTACTTTTCTCTTCAAAAAGTCGAAGTTTTGCTTAGAAGTCTTATCAGTTGAGAATTTTATCTTTTATAAAAATGAAGGTGATTATAATGCGTTATTTTGTCACAAATTTTGCTAAATATTCCACTAATTTTTAATTAGGCCTATTTAGACTGTAATGATGTAGATTTTATCTGTTTGCTCAATTTTGCGGAATTATCGTTTTAACTTATAAATTAATTAATCCAAAAATTATTTTATGACAATGAAATGGGAAATTTTTTGTTTTCATTTCTGCAAATTTTATACCATTTGTCCAATATATTATAGAATAAATTCCCTCGTATCTTCATCATATATCATTTTGGTGTATACAGGAAAGAATCTCACTTTATTATTCCTATATGTTTGTCCGAGAATATATATTCAGATGTTTAGACATCAGGGAATTATTGCAATCGCAAAGTGCGAATTTTGGAACTGGAAATGTAAACTCAGAAATACAGAGTGAGACAAGTTGACTTATTGAAGATATATAAATGGATAGGGTTAATAGAGTATCATAATTTTAATGGTTTTTTTTTTTTTAATTCAGCGCGGAGCGGAAATGATGAACAATTATGGAAAAGGAAGTTATCTTTTAAAGTCATACAAATTTATAAGATATTAATGATTGTGCCGGAATGATTAATTTCAGATTTTAAAAGTAGAGGTTTTGAAATCCTGTTCTTACATATTCTTGAGATAGAAAATATTTGCGCTGAAACCTATGGTTATAAATACAAAGAAGAGCGCTACATTGTACTTGGAAAATATTTGTATTTTTAAATGCTGTTTCGGACTTCTTTTATAGGATCAGTATGACCTGACAACTAAGCATGAATCGCGATTTGTTTCTTATGAATTATATTTGGCATTGTTCACTTCATCAGCAACAGATACTGTTTTTAGTTTTTAGGGATGCTAATATGAATACAGCGAGCGAAAGAATGACTTTATTCACACCCTACCTTAAATTCCAAACTTCCGCACTTCCTCCTGGAGGTTGTTCCCTATGCCGATCTGACATAAAATCCCCGGAGATGTGCAGGACGAAAAAAAAAAAGTCTCATATATAAATTTGCTAGCCAGGAAATAAAGTTGTGGCCATTTTCTCGTTTTATGAATTGTTTTACTGTTTTGCATTGTCTTTCATTTTTAAGGAATTTGATGATTGCATCGCGGTATTTAAATCGGTTAATTGTGCTCAAAAAATGTTTTAATCAATTATGTTCGGCTACTATTGTTACGCCTACATCAACTGATATCAAAGAAGCTAGTTTTTTGTATTTTAAGTGTTCCAAATTTAGGCTTAATAGATGTGAACTGAAAAGTTAATTTTATAAAAATTCGCATGTCGCAAACCGGATTCAAACTCAAAATTTTATAACAGTAAACAATTCATAAACGAAAATGAATCGAATATGATTGTTGCAATGCGTGACAATCTAATTTTGTTCAAATTTCGATCATATTTCTATTTTAAACGTTACTGCCTAGTCCTCGTACATTTGGAAATAATAAACTAGTTTTTTTTTTTCTTATGCAAATTAGCTTTCTCAATGCTTTTTAAGGTCATGAAAAATTGTTTTTTAATAATTTCTTGACTCATTTTTCTAGTGTTTGTTGGTACTTGTTTGTTTTTGTTCATTACAGGCATTAAAACAATTGCGAAAAAAGACTGGATATATTATTTGAATTGCCGCAAAGCACTCAGTGATTTGGACCAGATAATCTGAATGAGGCTATAAATGGCTGAAAAAAATGGCTGTAAAAGAAGGCTGGGAGAAAACTGCAAAGTAATTTTAGTATTTTGTCATGTTTTTTGGCATATTTTTGGAAATTTTAGGATTTAATTATTTTCCAGACTTGGTAATAGACCAACAAGACAAGGTGTTGTTTCGTACTAACAAAAGGCAATAAGCAGCTATCGTTGAATTGAATTGTGAGACGGATTTTGTTTCCAGAAATGAAAATTTTAAACAATTGATAAGTTTTGAATTTTTAAAAGTTCACATATCTAGAAATAAAAAGTAAATGTTGTAAGTTAGTAGTTGCTACAGTGTTATTCATTGGAATTATGACTCTCGTGTTTCGCACGTTTTTAGAATTATTAATGACATTTTCTCGTGAATTTAGTTATTTTAACAAATAATTTTAGGTTGAAAATGTGGCTAAGTCGGTTTTGCATGCTGCTAATCAAAATAGAACGACCACTGATAGCTTTGAGCTATCGAATTCAAGTGAGTAACTTTTTAAACACGAATTTTTTATTTTTCCCTCTTATTTGCAATTTATATTTTCGCTATTTCCGTTTTGAAAGAAAATTAAATTTATAAGAAGTTGCTAATGAATGATTTGCATGCAGATAAGGATTTGTTTGAAACTGTGCTATTACTTTAAATTTTTTTTGAAATTTCAATTATTGCTCTATTCTTATTTTAGTTACTGACAAGAGCTTTAATCTCTACGTTTGTTAGACTTAAAAATCCAGGCTCTTTTGTGGGATTTAGATCATTTAGCTTTATCATCATTCAGACATTTCGTTGAATTTTCTAATAAATAACATTGCAGATATTAATTCTCTGAAAACACCAGATAATAAATTAGTCAAGGATTTAGTTACGGAAGCAGTCGGTAAACTTGGTGAAAATATAGTTCTTTCAAGAGCGCAGGTAATACTGGCACCATCTGATGTTCAACTTTTCGGCTATGCACATCCTAAAGGTTTATTTTTGTAGAGACATCCTATAACATAAAATTTTGTTTACTAATTGGAATCATATTTAAAAATCTGGTGGAAATTTTATTAAAACAGTTGACCGTCAACATTTTCCTGTTAAGAAGGTACCGACATCGTATGCATGGGAAGATATGTATCGGTTATTGGCCTGAAGAGGGTCGAACAAAACTAATTTTCCATTGAGAAGTTGGGACAACAGCTATGTCAACATATTGTAGGAATGATAAATCACTTTATCAGCTATCATGCTGTTAGTTTAACATCATTATATTTACTTGTATGAATAGAAAAATTAAATAAATACTTTATTCGAATTTAAGATTGAAATTAAGAATCAACTTTAGTTCAAATTCAAATTACTAGTATTCCAAATCCAATTTACCACAGTAATTTGGCCTGATTTGCATGCTCTAAGAACTATTACATGAGCATTAATAGGATTATTGTATATGTTTTTTTTTATTACAAATATTTTAGATCTTTAACACTGGGTACCCTCTTGCCCAAGAAGGAAACACTGATATGAAAGAGCAGAAATCTCAAGAGACGAAATTAATGCCTATTATGAAGGAGGTTGGTTTCAATTAGTAATGTGACTTTTTAAATTCTTAAATGTTCATTCAGGAGCGAAAACTGAAACTGAAGTGAAATAAATTAGAGAAATTCCGGGATTTCTGTTCATAAATATTTTAGCTTGTGTGAGAAAGTACGCTTTTTTTCATTTCTTTCGTCTCATTAATTTAGAAACTGCAGCACTATGTTTTTTATGAAGTATTAATTTATACTTCTAATTTTAATTTGTCAGAACATAAAGTATGAATCAATACCAAAGACCAAATTGATGGTAAGAGAACAAATACAAAGAAATGAGCAGGAAATAGCAAAAATGCATGAAAGAAGATATTTCGATAATTCACAAAATTAGTGTTTGTCATTTTGTTTTAGTTTTGCTGCGATATTTTAAAAACTTTAATATTGTATGTTATTTCAGGTCACTCATGTCGATGAAAATGAAATTCAACTACTTAAGACAAGCATTTATGCTGAATCCGTCGCAGACAGTTCATGATTATGTTTCTGGGCATGGAGCTAGTATTCTTAATTTTTATCGCATTGAGCTGAGTGAAAATGTGGAAGAAGAGTCTAACATAAACTAATCTTTTCCTTTTCACTATTTTTGTTTTTCAATGTTCAGAAATACTTGTGCCTTATGCCACGAAATTCTTTAGTCTTGTGCACATTTCGATGTCGTAACTTTGTTTAAGATAAAGCGTTATATCTTTGAAAATTTTGTCTGGAAATTCTAAATTAAGTGTTAAAGGTGTATTCTATGCCACATGTACGAAAGGCTTAAGCTGTGACTCAAAGTTAATGAGTTCAGTTTTGGCTATGAGAAGCATTTTTTTTTTTCAGTACTAATATTCTTCCTGAATTATGGATAAAATGATTTGGAATAAAAAAGAACTTAGTCTGAGCATGATAATCTTTGTTTCACTGTTTCGACTTCGAAATGGTTCAATAATCTAATTTTTTGCAATATTTGACAAAGAAGGAAGAATTGGAAAATTATGAGCATCGGGGTTAACCTCTTTTTCAGCATTTAAGTGTTTCAGTAATCTAATTTTTTTTTTGAACCCTAGAAATTCTTAATATATTTGTAAGAGAACTATTGTTGAAATCTTTGATTTTAGGGAAAAAGAACATGAATTTTTCCATATATTGGAGACGACAGTAATAGGTGTATAAAGTTATTTTACTCTTTTTATGAGATGTGTCTTTTCATTTGCATTATTTTACTGTCTACGGGATATATGAAGATATTTTTATTTATGATTAAATCTTACCATGAGATTGCAACTTTAATTAACACTAAGGAAATGTGGTATTCGGTTGACTGGAATGTAATGGTATGACTTTCGCCTATTTTGGTTATGTTTAATTAGAAAACATTCACTGAATTGTTCGTGCTGGCATAAACTTTTCGTAACTGTTTGAATTTAACCGCTCGTTTTTAAGCTTTGATCAGTGAGTGTTACCTGATTGCCTTTATTGCAAATCGATAAATCATTGAAATAATTAGAAAAGAAATAGAAATTATGATGTGACATCTAGTACTGAGAACTTGTCTCGAAAGTTGTTTATGGCTACAAGCAACTTCTTCATTATCCTTTTTCTGGCAGGAAAATTAGAGCAGTTTTTCCGGCTAACTATCACTAAAAAGAGTGCAAATTCTTCTCCCCAAGCTAAAATTTGCAAGGTTTGACATGTTTTAATAATTGTCATTTATTATTGATTCTTTATGTATATTATGTACCACTTTTGTATCTACTGATAAGTTTAATGGGACATTTTTTAAGAAATATCAGAAATTATGAATATATTGCAATTTCCTAAATTATTATTTTTTTGTGCTCTTATATTCTTAAACATATCATGGAAGAATTCAAGAAATTTTAGATTCATAATCATAAATCTGATGATTGCGATTCTTTTTTTATAATGAATACAATGCTTAATATACTAGAAATTTTCAATGTACTTCTATTCGATGGAATAATCTACGAAAAACTAATGTACTTAATTTACATATTTTATTTTTCCATATGTAAAATTGTGTTACTATCGATACATTAGGACTACAAAACTATCATTTAAACATAATATAGTTTATAGCTGGCGATACATCCAGGTATCAGTTCTGAAGATAATTGAGATCGCATCCACTCAACCTTCCAATTTTATCTTACTCTGACTTAGAATGTTTTGAACCAAGAAGCAATAATAATACAATAAAAATTGAATCAAATATTTTAGTGATAGTTAGCCGGAAAAACTACTCTAATTCCCCTGCCAGTTTTTAAAGGGAACCATCATTTTTTATATTAAACCACTGATCCATTTGAAGGAATTTCATGCAGGCAAAAGAGCTTTTACAAATATTATTCATAATGTTCCTACACTTATCCTTCCTTCATTTATTTATTATTTCCTATTCTCTAAAATTAGTGTAATTGTTTTGAACCGTAAATTAGGCTCCGAATTAAATTATTTCATTAATTTTATGCAAAAGAGCAGTATAGATTTGTTCTGTCGATGTCATAATATAAAATTATTTCATTTTTTTCTCAACCAAAAGAATGCATAAACAATGTCTTTTATGGTACCTTCTCTGATATTGTAGGTCAAACTGTTGACCTTGCCCTTTCCTTTCGGTCAACTGTGGAATGTGTTTATATTTCTTCTTAGTTTTTCTCTAAATAATGCAAAATTTGATGTTTTCACTAACAGACAAGAATTCTCTTTTCTTATCCCAGAAGAAAAATTGATTTAAAATAAATAAGCTTTGTTGTATTTCAATTATTATCACTCTCAATGAATTTGAACTTCATCTTTTTTTCGATTTCTCTAATATATTTTATAATTCCATTAGGAAAATTGAGTTTAAAATTAGATTTAGTATTAATATCAAGGGACTATTCCAAAAATTTCTTTAAATGTATATATATAAATATATTATTATTCATATTAATTTGGAAGCAAATTTCAATTCGACAAATGCCAAATATTACTTCAAAGATAGAAAATGACTGTATCAGTTTACTGATAATTATTCAAAATGTTATATCTATTAATAACTGTTACAAAACAATCAGCCTCCGAATATCATCTTCTAAACATTGCTGTTTTTTTTGAATTTTATGATTCTAAATTTCAACAAAAATAAATAAAATAAATATCCCACATGAAGTAATCACTCTAAACGCTTTTTTAATCAAGATATTGAATATTTCCTTGCTATATCTTTTCTCTTATCAATAATTCTCGTTCTTGCTATTTAGGAATGTGAAATACATAATTTTTTTTCCATATTATTCAAATGTCCTTAATTATTTTTAATCGCTCTTTTCATCTACAATATATTCCTTATGATTTCACAAAAATTCTTCGAAGAATTGATTATTATCATTAACTTTCATATTTTCTACTAAATATCCACAAAGGACAGATCATTTTAAATTGGATGAGGGGGATGATGATCCAGTTTGTTCAATATGTCATCATTTGATGTCTGAAAACAATGAACAATTTTGATTGTCCTTATGTAGGACTTTGAATGAATTAGATGTCATATTTGTTTCTTTCGATTAAGATAGAAATTTTTCAATAACCATGAAATATCATTTTCCCTGCAATAGTAATCCTATCTTGCGCTGAAAACAAATTTTTTGGAAATGGGTCAAATTTTCCACTCAATTTCTTTGGATATTTAAAAAAAAAAAAAAAAAAAAAAATTAATATCAGCCATCTACGTCACGTTTTCATGAGCATACAAATGAAAGATCATTGTGAAAAACGGCGTAGGTGATACTTATGCGATTTCATCATTCTTGATTTCATCGTTATATGGCACTTTGATTTTCATTCGTTATTTGGTTAATTTAATTTGAACGAATTTAATTCACAATCGATATTTCTCTTGTCACTGCCTTATCCATCATCTTAATTCCTTATCATAATCGTAATCATCTCTATCAAATAGAAAATTAGTCGCATTCCCGAGTTGCCTTTCTGATCTAAAAGATTTTCACAGGTATTTCGCTTCTAAATTAGTTTGATCTTTTAGGAATAAATAGACTAACTTTATCGTCACTTCGATAAATTCAAATTTCTTTATTATCTCTTCATTTGATAAATGTTCGCTTCTTCAGAATTTTTTTTTATATGTCGCATTATAGGAAAGCGTTCAAAGTACAGTTGTTAAAATTTTTATAGAGTTAAAAATCATTTATTACTATTTATTGTTATTTGTTTTAGTATTTGATTATTATTTTTTACTGGCATAAAGCAATTGAAATCGTTAGAAAATAAATATAAATTACAAATAAAGCACATAAATAACTATACGAAGGTAGATAAAATGAATTTGGTATTATATGATAAAGTAATGAAAGTTATTTAGAATTACTGTTGAGAAGCAAAAACGAATTCTTGTATGCA
Organism: Dirofilaria repens; assembly: GCA_008729115.1. NCBI lineage: Eukaryota > Metazoa > Nematoda > Chromadorea > Rhabditida > Onchocercidae > Dirofilaria > Dirofilaria repens. The sequence continues at coordinate 26,595 of SNRZ01000099.1, forward strand.
TGTTTAATGCATGTCTGTGTGTGTGTATGTGCGTCTGTGTCTGTGTCTACGTCAATTATTAATCGAGTGTCAATCACTTCATTGATTCCTCTTTTAAAAAATATTTATGGATAAATTTTGTTTCGCATTTACTTTTATTAGCCACTGTTTCTACCTTATTTCCATATTAATTTTGCTTTATCATCTTTCAAGTATCGAGATGATATCAATGAGTGCTTGATTATGAATAATTCAAGTTTCTGTGCTAATTACTTTCATTACGAATCTGCATTAAAGTTTAGTAGATGAGATTGTGGAGATTATGGGTAAGGTTGTAAGCAGAAAGATGCTCGAAACACAAGATTCTGTAATTTCTAAATGTAGAACAAATGTTGCAGATGATAACAGATTCGCTTGGTTCCTGCATTTTATATTTCATTTCAAGAGATTCATCAGTTATTTTTCCTTTATTTTTTCTTTTCTTTTTTCTTTCATTTATGGAAAATTTCTTTCCAGCTGATTAGCTTTTTTATCATTTCTTCTTAATATTCAATAGTTTCATCCAAATAATATCGAATGCCTTCAAAACTTCTTTTCTTTTTTCACTGTAAAAATGATTGGTAGTACTTGTGTAATCTGAAATAATTCCACTTTTTTGAATAGTTGAAAATATTCTAAGCGATCTTCCCACACTTGGAAATAATTATCCCATTTTTCCTATTCTTTCAGTAATAGTTGAGAGCGTATATATTCCATAGGATAATACATTTAGACATTTCTTAGAAATATAAATAAATTTTTTTTCGCTTTCAGAGAAAAGGAAACATGGTCTGAGTGAAAGGTGGGATAAAAAGGAAGAAAAATTAGAGATAATTATCTCTCATAGCCTATTGCTTAAGTTGAAATCCCTATCTCCACAGTGAATGTTGTTTAGGAATTCTGGTATATTAAAATATCCTGAAGCACTCAAAGTGTATTAAATTTTAGATTACTTTCTAAGTCTTATTTTTGTTATCAATGAAAATAAACATAAGTCTTATTTTTTATCATTATTTATTTTTTTATCAGTCTTATTTTTATCAGTCTTATTTTTATCATTATTTTTTAACAATGAAAATTTCTTGTTTGCCTACCATTGCTTTTCTATTATTAATGTTAGCCAAAATAAGGTCACTAAAATTACAAATTTCGAAATCATGGACCATAAGAAATTTTGAGATTAACACCTGATTATAAACTGCAAATTACTAATATCGAAATTATGCAATGCGATCTCCGATATGTGACTTGACTGAAATAATGTACGGTGAAAACTCGAAATTAGATGTCATTTTCACTTTTGTTTTACCTATGAATGGATGCATTAGTAAACAATATTATAGGATGAGTGATAATAATAGTCATCTCTTTTACCCAAATATATAAATAACTATTTGCAAAGTTAACGAATGTATCGAATTTCGGTCTTTGAAATCAGGACAGGTCATAGTTAAGTTATTAGGTAATAAAATAAACACAACTTTTTATAGTATTTTATACTTTTTTATTGAAATATTAAACTAATTTGCTATTTTCTCACTATTCTTTCGTTATTTTGTCATCAGCAATATAAACTTATTGTAAAACAAAAAACATAAGAAATTTCTTTCTTTTATTTGAAATCTCGTTAGATTTATTAAATTGTTAATGGATGATCGATTTAATAATTTATTTAATATGGTTCGGTCGTATACTTCTTCTTTCTTTTTCTATTCTTCTTTTCAAAATTTTCTATTACAATTGTGGATTTCGGTAATTTTATGGGAAATTCAATTTATTTCTTCACGGTACGCGCAAATGTAATTTATAAAAATAAATGTTAAATATGAGTTTTTGTTATAGATTCTTGAAAAAATTGAAAAAACTGGATATGGTGCATGTCACGTTATTTCAGTTATTTAAAGAAGCCGATATAAAGTATGTTTTACTAAATTTTTTTGTCATTTTCATTTTTCTTAGTTTTCTTTTGCGATTTTTTGTATAGTATGATTAGATATCATATGCAATAAGCAATTGTATTATGATAGCGACAAATGCTTTAAAAAATTATCATGATCATGACGAACTTAACAAATCAATTTTGAAAGGTTTAAATAAAAAAAAAACGAATTATACACAATTTTGTACAATTCTTTCACTATCTTCCTAAGTAACGAAAAAATTTTGGAAAATTATATTATTTTCATATAGAATTTTTGTTAGCTCGCATTCATTTAGTTCATTTGCAATTATTGCCTTTCTTTTTAGACAGATTCATCTTCTCTTAATTTTAGTTTCATTGAAATTATTTAAAATTTTTGAATAATAAAGAAATGAGCAGAGATAATAGCGATGATATATTACCACCATATGTTTACTGCATTGTATATATCAAGCACTCACACTTCATTCAAGATCGAAGTGATATCATTCTTCACTGTGAGAATAATATTTTTGTAAACACTCAGTGAGATAACATAAGATTTAATACAACGCAGACACATTCCATGTCTCCTGAAGTTTTCGGTAAATTATGAATGATTTTTTAGGAAGGACCAAAGTTGGCTTTACTTCACAGTTATAGCCTGACTTTACATCATAACATTAGAAGAAACGAGTAAATATTAGATTTTAATATCTTCATTTCTCAAGAGAGAGATCTGATAATGTAAAGTAGATAATGTGAAGTAGTAAATTATTTTTTTCATATAATTATCATTTCAATAATAAAATGAATAATTTCATCAATCTTCCGATTGTAATTAAATTGTAGAGATATCTAATTTGACTGAAGCTTGTAAATGCTTATAAATGCAAATGCATGGGACAGATTGAAGATCAATCAGTTTGAGTATGACATTTAAATGAGGCTTATAAATTTTCGACCAAAATTGAGTATTAATGAAAAATCAAAACAAATTAAACTTTGTAGAATGGATAATAATTATGTCCCAATTAATTATGAGAAGTAGAAGCCACGAGTTATGTAAAATTTTTCGGCACTTTATGTGTTACCATAAAAATATTATTGATTTTTTTTTCAAATATTCTTAGTTTAGGAATTCGAAAAAAAAATATTAATCTTAAAATGAAATTTTTTTCTTCAAATAGGTGCATCAGTTAGGAACTATATAAATGTTTGCTAGAAGTATTATTAACAGAAGCAATTTAATTTTGTTAGTTTTTGATCACATGGGAAACAAAGATTTTAAAATAAGAATAATTGAAATGCGATGTTTTATCAAATTTTCAAAATAATAAATACTTTTTCTTGAATCTCATAGGTATTATCAGAGAAATACATCACTGCTAGTGAAGTAAATCGAAGAATTTAAGTTGTAAAAATCTGCGAACCAATCTAGAAAGATGTTTATAAACATTATGTAATGAGATTGTAGGTACTACAGTTGTTGCTGTATTCAGTGAAACAAATCACTGGATTTTGACATGTATGTATTATTTCTGAAATATTCGCTAAAAAAAAGGGAACTTTTTTAGAAATCTAAAAGACTCACATCGAAATATTAAAAATATATTCAAAATTTCGAAGGATTCAGAGAATTCAGATAACGCGATAAAGCAAATGTCACTTCTTTGGAAAATATTCGGTAGTTTCAATAATTTTTGTCTTCTTAGCAAAATATTCCATATTTCTATCTCATGTTAATATATGTTAATTTGATCAGGAGATATAAGGAGAAGATAGCATTAATTTGATCAGGAGATATAAGGAGAAGAGGAGAGATGGCGGAGAAAAAATGAAAGATGAGTAATAAAAAAATCGGAAGAACTCACAGCGAGAAATGAGAAAGGAAACGATGAATATTTGTGGAATCGATCAGTAGAAATTACCGATTCATAAACAAAAGCAATATATGTTTTTGTATGAAATATTATATTTATAAATATTTGCACAGCCCATTGTCTCACCAAAGTTCAATATATAAAAATTAGCTTATCATAAAATCTCAATGTTTATTTCATTAAACTAATTCCAATTAACTATGAATATCACTTCCTGTATGAAAAAAATGTCGTTTTTAATTTCTAATAAATTATCTTAGAGTTAAATAAATATTCCTAAAATGTGAAAGAGAGAGAGGAAGAAAGAAAGAGAGAGGGAGAGAAAGAACTATTACGAATTCTTGTCTTACTACAAATCCAAATTTCAATGGTGCGTGAGATTTATTTGACATTACTATAAAGCTGTCATTTTCCTTGCTACAATACTTTTTAATGCCCCGGTATTAGTTGATTTGTTCATTCTCTGTTTTCATTGATTTTATCAAGTCCTTGATTGTAATTCATGTTGTATGTGATTCATGTACAATTCAGCAAATTTATAGTACAGAGCAAAGATTGCTTGAAACTATTTTATAAACAAATAGTACTAAAGTTTGTAATTTAGAGGCAATTTTGCGGTCATATACAAATATTTCAAATCTTATTGAGGACGAATTCTTTGAGAAGTTTTAAAGAAGAATTTTTGGTATAAAGTTTACATAAAATTGAGTTAATCAGTTGTTGAAAATCGAAAGAATACACAGTTTATTTTAAAAAGTTTAAACTACCATTGATCTCCTTATATTATTTGAGTAATTCGTTATAATAAATTTCATGTTTGTATTCTTTCTGCAGAATTTCGAGAATTCTTACTAATTACTTGTTTTGTAACGTTTTTTTGTGTCATGAAATTGGTGTTGAAAATTCAATTAGCGAGAATGTTTCAAATTTCAATTGCTTTCACATTATGTTAGAGTTTCCAATTATTGGAAAATAATATAATTGCAGAAATTTAGAAGTAAGAAATATTTTCATTTAGTGACAATTGCAAGGAAAAGAGTATGTAAGATAAATGAATATCTTAGCAATTTTTAATTTCTCATTAAAAACGCAGTAATATATTCCGCATGTCCTGCTTGTAATTTATTAAGATTGGACGTAAAGTTCTTCAAGTTACTGTCCTTCTTATAAATGTTGTTAATGTTTCAATGCAAATAAATTAATGAACTGTCTCTGATTTTATTGGTTTATTAACATTACGACAACATATATTGCAGCAATATGGCTGACATTGAATTGCGGGCATTCGAAGCCCATCTCGATATGATGGTGGATCAGTTGAGTGAAGAATCCACAGAACTAATCATCGAGCGACCGCGATATGCTCATGCGGTTATGGTATTTGCTAATGGTAATGAGCCAGGCGAATTACTCACTGTAATATTTTTTAGCAGTTTTCCAAGATTAGTTTTTTATATTTGATTTATACTTAATATTTAATGCTCTGTTATATCTGCTCTTATTTCTTTTATTCTTAATTAAAATACAATATGATAATGCTGATTTGAAATAATTATTCTTTCATGATTTCGAATTTCTTGAAAAAATGGCAATCTGCAAGTAATCCGTAGTTTTTACTTTGGATTATATTGCAACCAATCCTATTTTTTGAAATTATAAAAATGCACTTTATGAAATGAAACTTTCATTTAAATTTCTCTTACAAATTATAATTTCGAATATTTTTAAATGATCGAATCAGTTGGGAGAGATGGAAAAAGTTTTTGCTTGTGTTAATTGTAAATGAATGACAGTTGGTTGGTACTGGTTTGTGGTTGGGATAGCAAGACAGTATGTGCAACTAATTTATTATTTCTTAACAAAGACCAGTCATACCTTTTTAGATTGATTTGGTTCTTTTTGTTGACAAGGGAATTAAAAAAGGCAATATTTATTAATTCGAGCAAAAACAAATCTTCAAATTAAACTTTTTTTTTCTCATTTTGTATTGTTGAATAAGAGTAGAAGAAGCATATTAAATTATATCAGTATTATCAAATAACCTTTAATGAAATTTACTTCCACTATCAATATGTACTTATTACGAAGTTTGCAAGTAACAATAGATAAAGTGCCTTTCCTGCTCATTTTTATCGATCGTTTTTTGCTAATACACATTCTTGAAAATTATTTCTCTATTAACAATGATTAACTAATATATAATAATAGCATAAATAGATAGATAACTGATCGGAAATTACCGAGAAATTTACAGGCTTCCCGAATCAAAATTTTGGATCCATATATGTTCCGGTTGAAGCGTCAACAAATGGCCATCCAATTTGTCATCATTATTCTGAGTTCATTCTTTTCTTCTTTATTTTGCTAAACTAATTTAAAATTTTTTTTCATGATGATAGAGAAACAGGTTTAAGTTATTTTAAATGAAATCTGATTCCGAACTTAAAGATTTCAGAAACACGAATGTTACTTCAGCAGCAAATCGTCGAATAATTTGAATCACTGTGATGAGAGAGAAATTTTAATCTAGTAATTAGTGCTATGGTTTATGATGACGATGATATCAAAAAGCGCTAAGGAAACTCGGAATCTCGAAGTATACTTGATGAACCGCTTACTCAGTGTCCTACGTAAGTGCTACAACTAATTAAACAGATAAAAAGATCTCCAATTAATATATTAATATATTAATTTTTCGTCATTTTTTAGATTGGTCTAAGGATAGCATTGATATTTTCTATGATTTAAACGATTTTATCACCAATGCAGCAGGGAAATTTAATATCCAGTGAAATTTTTTTTTTAAGTTTCGTCAATTTACAGAATAGACCTTTGTCAAACAATTCTGAATTTGATTATGCTAATGACAGTACAGCACGATCGAAAACGCCGCAAGTAATTAGAAACTCAATATTTTTAAATCATAAACTTAACAGATATTTGAAGTTTTAAGCAGACATCTCTTTATTCAAGAGTAATTACTGCTTCATCAGTTCGTCGCGTGAATGAATCCTCCATGCTCTGGATGAAAATTTTCAGAAATTTCGAGATGTATTTCTTCATTGCCTTTCGCTTATATATGTGTATGTAAAACGACATTAAATATCTCGCATGGATATAAGCGACGCAGAAGCACATAGAAAGAATTCGTTTGAAGCTTCAGTCAAGGCGACCGGTAAATTGACTAAGCCATGCGGTTTAAATAGTTCTTGCTAGGGCATAAAATAAGCGATGATATATTCGATGACTGATTTTTTGACTTTTAGGCGATTTCTCTCTGTATCTCCAGGGTGTAGTCGATCTATCTCTGAAAGATGCGCTTCATTGAAAGGCACAGTGCTGGTGAGTTGTTTGTCTATATTTGCATAGCATATTAAAATAATGGATCATTTCTGGAAGAACTGAATATTCGGAAAAAATGATCTTCAGTTCCGAGTCAGTTACGAAAAAAATATCAAGTATCCTCAGTACGTAATTATTGTGAAACGAAGCAGTGCAACGTTTTGTATATATCAGCATGAAATTTCTATTATTTTGATATGAGTTATTGATTTTGCATTTTTTTTATTGATGTTGTATTAAATTCCAAATATTTCTTGAGTTTGATGTACTCTATTTATGTTATTGTTGATGTATTTTTAGGAACCATTCTTTTGTTAACATTTTTCTTGCTCGCTTAAATATTGCGAATGTATTATGATAAATATGTTTATGTGGGATTTCAGATTCTTTGTTTAGACAAAAAAATTAAGGCGAAATTACTGAATAGATATGTCGATGCATATCTCTTACATTATCATTAGTAATAACTTTGACCTGTAAAAAAAATTTATATAAATTTCGAAGGTTAATGCTTTAAAAAAACGCATTTTGTTACAATTTAGAGTCAGATTCCAGTTTATCCTATTATCACTAAAGTTATATGATATCTCAATTTGAGTAATCTGTACAATCAATGGTCTCAGAAGATTTGTTTAACTTTTTTTTGAACAGAGAGTTTGCTAAAAATGTCTTATGAATTGGAGAAACAGGATCATTGTCTGTTCTCTTTAGATATAAATATAATTTTGCTTAAAAATTTTATTACATTATTTTTGAAATTTGAAAAAAGTCATTAATGTAACTTTCACAACTTACAGCATGTTAACCATTATTCAGCCATTATCTCATTTCACAAATATCGAAATTTAAATTTCACATATTATTCAAGGTATTTACAGCGTTGAACGATAACTCCTAACCATTATAAAGATGCAGCAAATTTGACACAATAAAATTTTGACAAAAGAATCAATCTTCTGTTATTATCTATCATGCTAAGCTAAGCATTCACAAATAAAACTAAATCGCTGCCATTTGCATCATTTTTGATTGAAGTGAATAAGATTTAAAGATTTTTTTCATAAATACTTGCCAAAAATTTAAGAAATTACATAAGACTAAATGAATTCTATTTTGCTATCGTTAGTTCTTTCTTTACCAATAAGAATTTTTTATGGCGACACGAAAATCCGACGAGAACTGCTTCATATTTCAATGTCATTTTTCAGAACAGGTAAAAAAGAGGAGAGATTTGTCAAAAACAACTATTACCGATGATTTGCCGATTTTTTATGATCAGTTCTCAATCAGATTTTGAAATTCTTTTTTTTTGAAATAGAAAATTTCTGTTCAAATTGTATACATTTTTTAGAAAACTCGGTGTGGAAATAATCCATACTTGCAATTCATTTTTCTTAAATTTTTGAATTTTTGAAAAAAATATTTCGAATTACTAATTTTAATTGGACGCAGAAAATTCGTGGATGTTAGAAATTCAAGATACTTTCATATCAAAAAAGTTAAGTAGTGCTCTTAAATGTGGAAATTTATAAGTTCAATAAAGATTCAAATAATATTGGAAACTTCAGTAGTCAGCTAAAGCCTTAATTGCCAGCTTGCAATTATTAATGAAAAACTTTTCACTTGTATTTTAATGCGCATGCATTTTTCGTTTTCTTTCTCAAAATTGAAGTTCTAATTATTTTAAGTGAATGACAATCAAACCACAGTTTTTATTTTGTAAAAAACGACGTCATCTAATTCATTAGTGAATAAATTAGTCTTATCTATTTCTATGTTACATTCCAAATTTTTTTTTAAAGAATAAAATACGATAGAATTATATATATATTTCATGATATTCAATGTAAATAAACAATCAGGGATAGAATTAATCGATCTATGAAAGACTTGATATTTCTTTCCTTCGAAGAATATATGTTATGATTAAATAGAGATCGAACGAAGATAGCCAAATAAAGAAAAGACCTTCGATTAATTCGACCTATTCTCATGAATATTATTGAATTTTTTCTAATAACAATTGTCAAATAGTTCGCAGAGTTCTGATGGAATACATTTTTGATCCTTGTGATTTTTTCATTAAATGATCAAAACAAACATAAGGTCGTTTTCTGAATTTGATAATGGTAGATAATTTATGAATTTTCTTCACGTTAGTAATGATTCATTTAATATTTAATGTTTCAATCCGTAGACATCATTTTTATATAAATGAATCATGGATTTAATAAAGATTTTTAATTCTGGTAGTAGTGAAATAGTTTATTCAGTCCACGAACATATTTTTGCATATTTTAAAGAAACTTTCGTATACCTCGGAATTTTCAAGATTTATTCATCTATTTCATAGTCATAATATGTCTTCTATAAATTGGAAGTTATATTTTTTGAATATCTAATGTGAACTTAAGAAATTCTAAAGATTCTGTAAAAGCTGATATATTTAACACTGAATTTTTTTGTATCGAAGGAACAAATCGATTTTATGTGTTTTTAGCTCAGTTTGGTATAATACTTTATATTTTACAAGCCAAGTTGAACAAAATTTGCAATTTCTGAAGCATTGATTTGATTAATGCTTTAGTTTGCATGAAATCAAATTAAATTTCACGAAAAGATTTATAGAGAAAATGATATCCCTCTTGGGCATCTGTTTTTTGTTTTTGAAATTTGGATAATATTTGATGGGCTGGCTAACTAAGCTTTTGGAGTTGGTAAGGATAGGTTCAGAATTTGAAAAAAACTCTAACATTTCTCGTCTGTTCCAGTTCAAAATTTGTCTGAGTATATATCTTTTTTCGAAAATGGCTAAGTAACTCTTTCCATCCATTTTTTCCTTTCAGCAGCTTTCATAGAGCAGTGATGAAATCACAGCACTTTCCATCGTCATTTTCTCCTATTAATTCTTGAAAGCTTTGAAAATTTTGGTCAGTGATTTGTCAATTACAATGTGCATATTTCCTTTTAAATTCTATGGAATTTTTACTTTTTTTTCTGGAATCGCCTATTGAGTTTAACTTCTCAGCTTGCACTATTATAAAGTGCCACCACCATTGTTTGAAAAAAAGGCCTAAGCAAATAAATCAAATTCCATCATTGTAAAATGGAGCCAATAAAAGAAAGAATATAAAAGGTCGTAAAAAGATGACATATCAACAGTTCTTTCATCCATCCCATTTTCATTAGAATAAGATAAAGCGTGGGATGAAGTGCCAAGGAAAAATTAAATCTGTTCAAATAATATTTTAAACTTATTGTGAATAGAAAATCGATCCTCTTATTTTAGAAGTTCTGAATTTCTTCGCCTCAGCAAGGAGCATAAAAAGGAAGAAAAGATTGGGTCGAAGGGAAGGAAAGGCTCATCCGTGCCGAAGATATGACAATTCTCCGTCCTGAACCATTAAGCCATCTGTTCTGATTACCACAAGTTAATTTTGCATTTCAACTGAAACAAATGCTTTAAGTAAAGGCCCTGAAACAAATGAATTTCATGGCCAAACAAAGGACAGTGTCTGCTATCCATTTTCAATCAGTTAACGATTGTTGTTATCTCTAACTTTACCTCTTTTCTCTTATTTCTTACATTTATGAGGCTCATCAAAAAAAAATATAGGATTATATGCTGTAGCATACATATCATTTATCGCTATCAACGGTATACCTGAAATAAGCTAGTAATATAATCTGGAACGGATTACTCATCGTTCCAATTGACTCCGCTTATTGGACTATTTTTTAACTGCTGCTTCTCTAAAAAACCATTCAAAGAAACCATTCGGATTAATTCCTAGTATTCACTACTGAAAAATTATATAAATAAATCGGTTGTAAAATATGCAACAGAATATTCTGAAATAATAAATCATTGCATTAGTAAAGCTTAAAGTTAGATTTTAGATGAGTTAATTGCTAGTTGAAGTTTAGCTCCAAAAGTTATTTGAAATTTAATTATAAAAAAAATTGTTTAATATTTAACTGCGGCCTTATTTTGAATATAAAATATAATTATGTATCCAATATAAACCAACTTGAAGTGAAATGAAGGATATCCTATGACCAGTAAATTTCGAATTGCAGCATTTGATTTGATTAATTCTATTGTTCTAATGAAAAATCAGGAAGAATCGGTGGAATAAAAGTACTTGATGTTTCGAAATGCAGAAGACTTGGTGGATAACTTTAACGGTATGCTGGCCGACTTAATGATTTCTTAACTATATGAATTTATATTAGAATTTTTGAGCTTCGGTCTAGACGACCAACTGCATCGTATCATTTGCAGTTCGTAATTAGAATCACTCTCACTCCTTCGAGCATAATTCTAGGAAACTGAATTCAAAGAGAGGAAATACATATACAACAGTTATTTTTCTCATTTAAACTATTGCGAATCTTTTTAGATTTCTTAATGTCATTGCTTGTATAAAAAAAAAATAGAAATATTCATATTACATATGTGCATCTGAAAATGAAGATTTCAAATAAAATTGATGAAATAAAGGAGTAAGATGTATATCTGATATTTAATTAAACATTGAAAATAACCTTTTAGATATTATCATTACTTCTGTTGTTAAATGGTTCTTTTTGCAATGATACTCCATTCGTCATTAATCGAATTACAAACCGGGTCGAATTTTCGGAATTATTGCTAGGATATAATTATAATTATGCTGCTAATCATAATGTGGAGGTATGCAAGCTCTCCTGTTTACATTATTTCTATATCATTTATTTACAAATGAATTTATTTCTTTATCAGCTTTCGTTTTAGGATATCGCAAGAGGCATTCAAATAATCGCTATGCCGAGGTTTAACAACTTTCAGCTTCTATTTATAAAACCGAACACTTTCACTGTATTGTAGATTGTCTGCGCTTCAAATAATTGAAAAGTTGAAGATGTTTCAAATGATATTAATTAATCATTATTTTTTAGGTGATGATAAGTTTTAGAGTACGACATATAGTTATTCATTCTGATACAATTTCTCTATCGTGTGAAATCTTTCAAAAATGGCGAGATTCACGTCTTAAATATTCTGGAGTTAAATCCATCATTGTGAGTTTCTTTTTAATGTTTCGTACAATTCAATGTCAAAAAATTTTGAATTTTTGCAACCTGATTGTTCTTTTATCAAAATTTAGTGATTACGTTGGGATTTTTTGATTCGTAAAACCTTCTTTTTCTTGTTTTTCAGTATTCTCACACTGGTTATATGAAGAGATTTCTTTTGTTTAGATTCCAAAAAGCATTAAAATATGGAAACCTGATACAAGCTTTCTTGATACCAATATAATGTATAGCGCAGAATCGCTTCGTTTGTATTCTAACGGTATTGTTTGCTGGAAGCAACGAGCTATTTTAACATTTCCTTGTGTTTTATCGGATTTCGTCTCTGAACAGGTAAGAAAGAAGAATTTTTATCATATATAAACTAATAAAAATATTTTAGAAAGAATCCTTCGTATCTATAAAATAATGATAAAAACAATGAATAATCAACACATGGGATATAGCAGTATCATTAAAACAATTTTTTTTATCAATCTTGAGTGCATCAATTTTCATGAATTAAAGTAGTTCACAATTCTCAAAACATTTTCATTATAACTATTATTGCATTTCAAAAAAATTTTATCTCCGGGTATGGGTTGATCAACGTAATAATAATAAATTTAATTAAAAAACAAATTTTCCAGCACATATGCTTATATATATAAGGCAATAATATTTCGTGGTGGCAAAGATTAGTGACATTGAATAATAAAATTCTTATGCATTCGTTTAAGAATATTTTGACAAATGATTCATTATACTATTTATCATTATTATTAAATTATAATTATGCATTGTAAGAATATGGCAAGAAAATAACAAAAAAAAAAGAAAAAAAGGAAATGAAATGATAAGTTTGCGTCAAACAATTTCAGTTTTATGTTGATAAATACGTAATATATCATAAGAAAATTATGTATGAAAATTTTATTTGCCTTTTTTTCTATTAATATTATGTAATTTCTTCGTACGATATTTTGCGGCCTCTTTCACCAATCGAAGTATCGTAAATTATCAAAAGATAGATGGATTGAAAGAAGCAAATAATAGTTCTTCATAGATTAATCTTGGAGATAATCTGCATAGCATTCTTCAAATTCTTCCTTCGCATCACAGATGAAATTTTTCGCAAAGTTTCTTTTTTCCACTAATGAACTCATTCTAAAATAATATATGAGAACTGAAGTGATTCATTTGTATAATAGAACTAAACTATTCATTCTATTTATCATATGTGTGGATTCAAAATAATGGACGAGGAAGAGATTCTTCCATAAATATTCATAAATGATAAGCCTTTCAGAGTGATTTATCAACGCTGGATTGTTCGCTTATTATTGGAAGTTTCGATAATTCAGGAGCAGAATCAATAATGTATAGAGTGAGTGACATTATGTTACCATCGAATTTGAATCCATCTTATGAGACTCTCATGATGAATTATACCATTACAACGTTTGAAGACGTTGCACTAAATGGAGAATCGATGATTCAAACTGTCATACATTTCCTAATTGAATCGGATCGCATTGTTCGATCTTCTAATGGAACAAACTATAATCGAATTATATAAAACTTTTATGATTTCTAATTTCATAACAATATTTTGTAGAAACACTCCAAAATATAAAATTTATCACTTTAAAAAATTAGGAAGCAATCGAATTCCTTGTGTAGCGCTATTTGAAACTTAAAGAAGTTTACGTTGAGCAAAATGAGAGCCTTTTATATGCAATTCATAGCTTGATTAGTGTAGGTAAATTTCTTTTAACCATATCTGAAGCTAAAACTTAGCACAGAAATTTCTAAGCCCCAGAATATATTGGCATACATTGAGAATTTTGTGCTTTATATTAGAGCATCATTTGTGTTTTAGGATAAATGAATTGATTAGTCTTGGAATGGCTTTCTGACAAATGCAAATCTCAAAAATTTTATAGTTTTTTCAACCATCTATAAAATTGGCATTTTAAATATAATTTTTAGTTTCGGCATGCAGCAAGTAAATAAAGTATTATGTAATAAATTGTTATAAATTAACTATGTTTATATGTATAACTAGAACCAGTGAATCCGTGCTGTTGTAGATTGTGTTTTATATTAAATTTAAATTGGATGCTGATATTTAAAAAAAAATCTATTTTTTATGCAATAGTAGAAGTTTTTTTTAACAATATTTTGAAATTGCATAAATGGAATATAAATACAGTATGGTTTATATTGTCTGTCCATCTCGGATGCGTTATTTTTAGAGAACAATAAACAAAGGACAAGAAAATGCAAGAAGGAAAAGAAAATTCAGAATTCAAATTCAGATAAATCATTTCTTTTTTATGCGCTGCGAAAAAAAAAACTGCATAGTTAAATATCAAGTTATACGACTTTTTTTCTCATTTTTATTTTCTCTAGAGAAGTTTTGGAACAAAATCTCCTGCCTTAGTATCAAATTGAATTTGATAATTTAATCAGTCTTTTATCACTTGAGTAAACACATACTGTAAATAATTTTTCATCTCGTTAAGCGGTTGAATTTTTTGACAGTCGAATTAGGGAGATTTTAAGTTGTTCAAAAATCTTGGACACTTTAATTAATCAAACTTTGAAATATTGAGGCAAAAAAGATTTTCCTAAAACTTCATTTATTTCGTAACAAAGAAATGAAAATGATTTTTATGATTAGAGTATTTCAAGCAATCAATGTTCTTTTCTAGCATCAATTTAAAATAAGAAGAAAGAGCAAAACTAAAATTATTCTTTCCAAATTATCTATCCTTGTTGGGCATGATTATTATACTAATCTGCATTTCAATTGTCGATAGTCTTTGTCAATCTGCTCCAATCCTCCTAGAACGCTGTTGGATTATCATTCCTATAAGATTTTGGAATATTTCAGCATTTGTTAGATCCATTCAATATTTTCATCCAAAAAATCACTTGTCATTATCATGTATTGAGGCTGGAAAACAAAAATACCTATTCTTTACAAATCTCTGTGATAGAAGGCTATTGCACCTATCGAAAGTTTGAGGTCGTTGAAACGCTAAAAATAAGAAAGATGAATAAGTTATGATTAGGAATTATCAAATAAATAAGAATTAAAAAAATTTTTCGAGATAAAAATTGTGATGAAAAAGAAAACAAAATTTGACAATTTTATCGCTATTTGAAATGCAACGATTTTTGCTAATTATTTTGTGGGTCGTACAATAAAGACTTTATAACAGAAATGAGAAAAATACTTCGCTTTTTAATTTATCTTTCTTTCCGTTAATTTTTATTAATCAATTTTTAATTATAGAAAAAAATCATAGACAGTCCTATTATATGAATTTAGGAAATAAATTAGTTTTTATTTGAACACGAATTATTTTATAGAATTTCAAAATAAAACTGAAGGAAATTTTGTGCTACTAATCATCGAAAACCGAAAAGAAGTGCTTGATTCTGTTAACATTAGCGATCAACTAACCGATCCAGAATTAAATAGAAAATGTTGTCGGAATTAGCTGCTGGGCTAAATATCTTTGAAGTTCTCAAAGTTTTATTTAGAAACTATATAATTCAAAGATATATTGGAAAAATATCTCATTGGCAAATAAAATCATGTAAAAATTTAAATGGAATATTAATTTTTATGTTCAAAATTGGTAATTTACATATAATGCCTTCGAAAAATTTGCAAGATGTCTCTGTATGGAAAGAAAAAATATGAATTAGCAAAAGCTGGAAAATTTGTGACAATATTTTTTTTAGTTTTACTGACTGACGATAACGAATCCTTTGTTTTGGATAATCTGACTTTTCTTGATTATGCTTGGAAGAGCATTTGAGTTTACAAATACTGTGCAAGAAATTAAGCAAACTGAAAGTTTGATAATCAATCATTTTCGACAGTTGATGAATCCGAATATATTTATGTTAAGAGAATCAGTTCCAAAGCAGATTTTCAGAAAGTTTCAGAAATTTTTGAAAAGAAATAAGTAAGAAAATAGAATATGAATCTTATGAAATGATTAAAAAAAACTTAGAAGAGATGATTATAAACTTAGTTTTATCCCCACAGTATAAAAATAATGAACCAAGAAATTCAAAATTCGACAGAAAACTGATATCTCAGATACTCTCTCTCATCACAATCAGGCAATGGTTCATGTTTTAAAATCTGTTACCGATAGAGGAAACAAATTATAAATGATTAATAGAATTTGCAAACCAGTAGAAATGGTAGTTGAAGCCCATCTGGCGATAATCTGGCATCATTTACATCATTTGGAGATTCTCTAAAATTAGACTGGAGTTTATTTTGCATACCGAATTTTCTGGAAAATTTTTGATATCTTATGGAAGCGTTCATCAGCATCCTAACATTGATGCTCTGAATACATTCTGAAAAACTCTGTTCAAAGAAACACGGAGATTAAAGATTTTCAATTTCTTACTGAAAGCTGATAAAGATTATCAGAAGTGGTATTGAAATACGCTGAATACGGCTCAAAAATGACTTTTCTTTCTCAGTTGGATCCCAAACATAAATCAAGTTTTATTGAAACTCTGAAGTTTAAAGTAGAAAGTTTAAAAGTTCGTCAATTTCACAAGTTATTCAATAGAGTGTAGCGAAACATACAACAGCGGTTTATAGACAACTGGTCAAACAATTTTATTGCTAACTGAAGCTTATTTCTTGATTTGTATGAAATCTGAATATATTCAAGTTAGTGAAATCAATTGATCTATATTGATTCCCAATGAGAATATTTATGATTCTTAAAAAGATAGCAGAGATGGTGGGAAATTAAAAGAAAACGTTTCCGATAAAATTTATCAAAAGGAAATCAGTGGATTAAAGGAAAGATACAAACCATGAGCGCAAAAATTATGAAGATCAAAAATAACAAATCTTCAAACATATCAGATCTGATTATCATCCAGATGCATCACTTCACGATTGATTATTTTTTTATAAAACTTCTATTAACAGATGAATTGCGTGTACTTCACCATTAAAAAAATCTGCTCAAACATGCAATACATATTTATATCAATGTGGATATTTTACTTTTAGAGAAGCAAAGGTAATGAAATTCTGAAATTGAAAATTATATGAAAATTTTTGGCAATATCTGCTCCTTGACATTGTATTGCATATGTTGCTATCAAATAAAACTAAGTAGAAATATATTTAGGACGTCATTTACAATTTAAATTGGATCCCAGAGCCCATAAATATTTGCGAAATTTAGCTACTTGGTGCTATAATATTAATTTCTGTCCTTACTACCAACTTTCAACTTCTGCTATACAAAAGATATGATTCTTGTATCGGAATAATGGTGGCCCAAGAGAAATTCCTTAATTATGCATCATTATTGGCTGCTTACTGAACGTGATTCCACTGATAAATACTAGTGATCTCTATAATCACGTTCATGGCTTCAATATAAAAGCTTGCAAGCGTTTAAATGAAAGTAACCAGAAACAGCTGCAATTCGATGATTTGATAGCAGTCTTACATTTAGAACATGATTTGCCAAATCCGCCACTTTTCCAAGTTTTGTTTATTTGTGGCGATAATAATGATATTCCTGATACTAATCATCATAATGACGTTAGCGGCGATAATAATTAAAATATGAGACAGAATAAATAATATTTCTAGAATCATGATTTAAATTTCACACAGTACGACCAGATTTAGTGTTTCTAGTATCACAAAGTAAATATGACAGTGAAAATCGAATACAACAGTAATAATTTTTATAAAAGTATAATAATAGACCAGTATTTTAGACTACTTATAAAATGTCGCAACATTTGCATATTTGCATATTCGTACTCAAGGCATAAAAGTGATAAGTTCTTTGGAAGAATTTGTAAATTATCAGCTAAGACTTGAAAACTGATATGATTTTCGCAGAAATAAATGCATCATCCTTGATCTTATTGATAAGTTTGCTCTAATAGTGTTGTAATTTAAAGAAGCATAGCATATTCAAACACATTCTTGCAGAGAAAAAGTAATTAATCATCAAGATTTCTTATACAAAGTTGGTTCCAATTTCTGGTAAACATATACAAAACGATAATTTTTGGTGGTTATTTTTGACCGATCTATTTATCTTCTGCTCACAATTTTCGCTTGATGGAAATGTGGTATTGGAGTAGGTCCACGGAATCCGGAAACTTCTTCAAAACAATTGGACGAAATTCTTAAGAAATTTATTTGCCCAGTTCTCATTTATGAATGCAAACGAAAACAAATGTGTGGAATCAATATGTTTTTGAGGTTATTTTCAAAAATTACTATGAAACAGTGAACTTGAGGGAATTCTTATCTAACGATGAAGAATTCTACACAGAACTGCCTCATCAAGATCGGGCAGTGAGAAAAAACACGAAAATCCTGGGTATTCATGGAATCCCTGCCAAGACATCACTCAAGTGAAATTAAAACCATGGACTGGACCATAATTAACGAAACGAACGATCTTACAATTCGTCGCATCACAATACGACCCACTAGGATTTCTAGGTCCGGTAATGGTAAAATTTAAATTATTTTTACAACACCTGTGGAAAGAAAACAAATCTTGGGATCAAATATTAGACGAGCATGACCATAAGCAATGGAAGTCTCTTATTGCCGGATGAGCAACGGTTGTAAAAGACTTGCCGCGATTTGTCACAACTTTCACAAATTTAATTGGAATGTACGTGCTCACTGATGCCTCAAGTCTAGCATATTCTACAGCGGTGTAACTAGTGAGTCAGGAAATGCATGGAACAAAATCATCGCTTATATTCGCGAAGTCCCGCACTGCTCCCATCAAAGGAATGACAATACCACGTCTAGAACTGATGGCCATACTCATCGGAACACGAGCAGCACAATTCGTCATGATACATCTGAATCTCACCAGTATAAAGGTGATTTTATGGTCAGATTCCAGATGTGCATTACACTGGATAAAAAAACCATTCTAATCTACTGCCAAGATTTGTTCAAAATCGAGTTGAGGAAATATGTAAAACGAAATTTACCTTCCGTTATATTCCATCAGAAGAAAACCCAGTAGACGTGGCAACAAGAGGTCTTAATCCAAAACAACTCAGAGGTTTCATGCCATGGTGGCATGGCCCCTCGTGGCTAGTACAAGAAGAAACTAACTGCCACAATGGGAATACGATTTTGACAATAACGACGAACCACAGGAAATTACCATAGCAGAAGTCTCGCGAATGCGTAAGGATCATAATTTTCAATTTATTGATGCTGGACGTTTTAGCAAATGGCTAAGACTATTACGAACAACAGCATGGATCCTTAAGTTGATTCGATTAACAACTAAAGGCGAATTATCATGGTTACAGTCTGTTTCAACTGAAAAGAATCGATTTATAGCGGAGGATTACAAACTGTCAAAATGGCTGTTAATTAGACAGGCGCGATCTGAAGGAATCAATGATGATAAAATAAACAAATGGAATTTATTCTACACCGAAGGTGACAAGCTATGGAGATGTACTAGCCGATTGGAGAACTCAGAATTGTCAGAAGCTAGTAAACACCCTATCTGTCTCCCTCGACACAACCCGATAACGGAACTTCTTATATTGCAACAACATGAAAATCTATGCCATGCAGGCATCTCACATACACTTTCAGAATTAAGGAGCAGATTCTGGATTCCTAAAGGAAGAACTGAAGTCAAACGAATAATAAGCAGATGCCGAGTCTGTAAGCGTTGGAACTCTACATCGTTCAAACTACCGCCGATGGCAAGTCTTCCTGAAACTCGCTCAACCGTTCTAGACCCTTCGCAGATGTTGGTGTGGATTATTTTGGTCCACTCTCAATCAAAGGTAGTAGTACGTCAACACGACAAGGGCTATGCATCTCGAATTAGCAAAGGACCAATCCGTTAGCAAAGGACTAATCCGCGGAAACTTTCTTGCATGCTATTCGGAGATTTATAGCAAGACGTATCATACCGAAAGCTCCCTGGCAAGGAGGGATCTATGAGAGACTAATTGGATTAACGAAAAATGCATTGAAAAAAGCCGTTGGCAAAAAATTTCTAACGGAAAGAGAATTATTAACACTAATTACGGAAGTTGAGAGTATACTCAATACTCGACCACTAACGTACGCCAATTTTGATGATTGCATTATCATACGCCCCATTGATTTCATCTTGCCTAATGCTTCACTCCATTTACCCATGATTAACGATGGAAATATACAAGAAGAATTTATTCCTCACACATTAGATACCAGAGAAAGGCTCGTCAAATATTGAGAAAGCACTCTTAAAATTCTCGATTTTTTAGGAAATTTGGAGAACCGAATATTTAACAAGTCTCCAAGAACGTACACAAAGGGAAATTACTTCACCCAAGGGAGCACAGAAAAGAACTCCAAGGAAAGAAGAGATTGTACTCCTAAACGAATCGGTATTCCAAGAGGAATGTGGAAATTGTTAAGGATCAAGGATATCAAAATCGATAAAGACGGTGAAGTTAGAAATGTTCAAGTTGAAACTCCCACTGGGAAACTTCTTGACCGTCCAATAAATGTCCTATATCCCCTCGAAATTGACGATGGAGAAGATCATCTCGAACCTTATAATAAAAAAAGCACGAAAATCCTGGAAACTGGACAAGATACAGGGAAAGTCCAGGAACCCATTGCCATGCGAACTAGAAGCAACACGAAATGCAGACCTCAATCAAAGGGTGTAAGTATGAGTAACTTAATGATCTCACTTTTATCAGTATTCATGTTTTATATTTTCATATTACAAGTAGAAGCAAAGAATGATTGCCAGTGGGAATCGGGAATACCATTTAATATTCCGGAAAGATAGAATTGTGAAGAAATCATGCAACAGAATTCCACTCTGATTCAGGTTAGTGTTTACACTTGTAGACCCATCACAGTCCCTGCAATCAAATGCAACAATATTACCCGAACTGTGTGTACTAAAGCATTTCTATGGCTTTCATTATCTGTAATTTCGGACCTTACAACCACTTCCGCACCGTCATCAGAAACCTGTAGAATTTTATACGATCAAAGCCGAATGGCTAGAAGTAATTTAAATCAAGTTTTCCAAAACAAATGGGCAACAGCTAATCAAGTGCAATATTCCTATGGATGGTTAAGAGTTAGATGCCAATCGACAACAAACTTAATATTAACGGAGGGAGAAATATTTCTCTACGATGGAAATGGGTTTGTATCGGATCTTGAAACCTCGGAAAAATGCGCTACACAAGATGGGGAATGTGCCATAATCAATAGTATCGTTCTCTGGGACATCCAACAAATAGCAAAACGGTGTCTCTATCGTAAAGTGGGAACTTTTAATGCTCAATTATATGAAGATCACGTTATCGTAGACGAATTACAAACCTCGTTCATTTTCCGTAAGGAAACTAAAACATTTAGAACTGAAAATTGTAATTTTACCAATACTAATCTAATGGATGGCGACATTATTATTGACACGGTAACGACGATAGCTAATAATAGGAACAGGAGAAGCACTAATTTGGAGCTCGCTTTATCCAACGGTAAACTAATAATGATGGAATCTCAATAAGAAGACGATGATGATCCCGAAAATACAAAATTTCAATATTTATTTGACAATTTGCAACAAGAGTTTCAACAGCAATTAAAACTGGTAGAACAACAGACTTGTGAAAATCGGAACAATCTGTTACGCTTAATCGAGTGGTTGTCATTGGATAATCTTACTCTCGCCGCGAATCTGTTGCTACAAAGAAATGACGTGATAACAAAAAGGGTAGACGGGAAATTATTGATTGCCCCGTGTAAGACCGACTCACTTAATCTGAAGATTATTGAATTCAAAGGCGGATTAATAAGCAGACTTGAAATTGATAGAATTAATGCGGCACTAGAAATACTGGCACAAAATCAACAACTGATCAATCCAATTCTCAAGCCGAGAGAAACACAGAATGTTTGGGACGAACTCAATCAACAAGGACAAGAATTAACAGAACAGTTCAAAGGAGAATTCGAAAAGACGACATAAATTGGAGGAACTTTTTACGCATTGGAGACTGATTATAGTTGGAATGATCATACTGATAACGTCAATTGTGTTTATAGTCCTTAAATCTAGACTCACATTAATATATTCTATATTTAACCTTTTGTGTTGTAAGACTCTAAACCATCAGGAAGTCGAAATTGTCCCAATGAGGAATCTCAGACTTTTTCCCCTAAACCTTTGGAACAAGAAATTCCAAACAGACAAACTCCACTCTATTACAAACCTTACATACTCCCAATTTCAACCTTCTCTGGTCGGGAGTGTCGTGAAAACGAACATCAAACAAATAGATAGTGAGATAAATTTCTCATTCGCATTGTAAATTAATGCTAAAATGCTAATGAAACCATCAGTCATCTTCGACATATCTACATTCCTTGAAATTGTTTTTCACACGTTTTTTGTTGTTATCTTATCTAACAAATTTGCATTTTTATGCTTAGAACCTTAATTTCCCATGTTAATTTTCTTACTCAATCTTATTATAATATTTGTACCATTTCCAGTGTGTTTCCGGAGCTTGAATGCTTCAAGTAAACCACTCCCATTCCCTAACACATATATAAGCCCAACACCAAAGGGATTAATATAGTTTTTCTGGGTTTCTTGCTTGGACATTCTACAGCGGGCATTATTTAATCTTTTTCTTTAAGTTGTATTATCGTCATTAAATTGTTTTGTTGAACTCATTGGATTTATATTATTGATCTTATAATTGCTGTGTTTGTTAATATGTTTCAAATTTATCGTAATAAAGGTTTAATTACCCAAGTTTGAGATTACCAACTCTGTATTTACAACGTACTGATTCTCCACAAATCCATTCAAATCAAGTCAGTGCTTCATTTGGTAAGATTTGCCTTGGTTTAACTACCCGATATTTAGCTCTACAGCAGAATATATCTGGCAGTCATCAAAACTTTCACGACAAAAGGAATCTGCACTGAATCATCATTTGACGTCTTTTTTTGCATATATTCTGGAATCTTAGGCAAGCAGTGCGAGTCTATGCATCGCAAGCCAGCGAATACCCGATTTAGAAGAAATGCCGAAAGTAATTGATGCTTACATTATGTCGGCTTATTTATTTACTATTCAGTTAGATGATTTTATAAAATTGACAAATTTGGAACAAATTAACTTTGGCGATGATTATATTCCACACGAAGTCGTAAAAAAAGCTATCCAAAATAGACTTTACTTTCATAATCAACATGATGTAGCTGAGCATTCCATTTATTTATCCTGTTGGTTAATAAAAGTTCGTGATAAAATTTCATCTGTTAGTAAATCCTTAAAAAACATTCATTTTTCTATTCACAGTGATAAAAATTTATGTGCACAACGTGTTACTAGGACTTGCTATACTTCGGACCATGCATTAGTCGTGTTATCATGAACAAATTAACTTTGGCGGTAATTATATTCTATATACAATAGATCAATTTTTCCGTTGATATCCGTTGATACATTCGACCAATTTTTCCGTTAATACTTAATGGAAATTCTTGAAAAAGCAATCATTCATCATGCATTCGTCCAAATTTTTATTATCAGATATCTTGGCTTCTTTTACCATGAAATCATTACAGGAAGTGATATAAGCTATCAGAAGTTCTTCTATTTTTGTTCTTTGCAAAGAAAGAAATTTTTTTATTTTATGAAATGGCGCTATCCCAATATAGCTGCAATTGAGGAACTGTAAGAATATTTATTTGCATACCTCGGAAATCTTACAAAAAACTATCCAAAACAGACTTTGTCGAATATATCAATCAAATGTCATTTCTCATCAGTCACGATCTGATACAACTTGAATTGTTATCAAATTATGACAAGCATTATTTATGTTCCGGTAACTTGACCGAAATAAAAACCAATGTCGGTGAATTGCTTTTTCGTGATCGCAACGATTTCCAAGCGAAAATTCGAGGTATGCAAATACATATTCTTACAGTTCCAATTGTTCTGATAGTATACATTCACTTTCTGCAATGATTTCATGGTGAAAAAAGAACAAGACATCTGATTATAAAAAAGTTTGGACGAATGCATGATGAATGATTGTTTTTTCAAGGATTCCCATTAAGTATCAACGGAAAAGTAGGTCGAAAACTATTATATATATCAGAAAAACTTTCGAATTCAAAAGATCTTTTGAAAATTATGTTTTTGAACCACAGAAAAGAAAGTAATGAAAATATTTGTTGCATTGCTATCAGGAAGAACTATCCACCTCGAGAATTCATCTTTTGAATTGGTTGGCTTTGAATTGGGTGGCGACTCACTGAAAACTTTAATTGCAATACAAAATATCAAACGTGAAATTACACTAAATCTTCAATTTCGAGATATTTTTGAATTAATATCTTACAGAGCAATTTCAGAGTAGCTGAAAGAGAATTGCTCGACAGATAAACATAGAGAACTTGAAAATCCAAAAAAACTAAAATTAGAGAAATCTAAATCTAATTTTCTGCAAAATACATAGCAAGCAGGATAAATTAACAAACGATCAATTAATAAGTATTAGTAATGTGCTAACTAAGGATTTCGATGAGTTCATGGATAAGACCATAAGCAGAAGATTCCCCTGGAAATCTGAGAAAATTTATAACGACGATAAGCGAAAGAACAGATTCTGGTCTAATCGGTGCATTCCAATAAGTTTCTGAGCATTCCAACAGAAAGGAATCTGAGCATTCAAACATAAAGGATTGTGTTTCTTCACAGTTTTGAAAAAGAAAAGAATATCGTAAAGTACAAGGCACAATTTTTAATTGTATTTTATGGTCACATGAATCTTAAAGTTTTAAATATTTGCCTCAGAAGTCTAGAAGTCTTTCCGTTAATGCTACATTGAAGTTCACAGAAACATGCTTGGATATGATGGGCAGAATAACGGCAAAATTATCAAATTCATACGTCTTTGCTAATAACTGTTTCTAGCGAATTAAAGCTTTTACTGATTTTCGACTACCTGATTGTCGATGGATTTCGATCGCTAAACTCACCAACCATTTCGTAGAATTTTACAGTGGACTGACCAATGGAGACGGTATTTTTTCGATGTTAGCAAGGATTTTAGTTATGCTGAATTCTGCTTAAAAGAACAAAGCCAACTGGAGAAATTTCGGATTGCATTAAAAAGTGATGATTCTTACTTGTCAATAAAAAATGAATTGCAACTGCAAGAATGCAGAAATCTGAAAGAGATGATGAAAGAGATGATAACAAAAGCCCGCAGAATTTTCCACCACTTTCACTTCAAAGTAATCAATCTAACGAAGATTTTGATAGAAGAAACTTTATTGATTAAGTTCAAAATGTTTTGTATTTGTCTGCAATCAGACATTTTTGTATGACAGAAGTAGACTAATTGCTTATTGCCTATGCATCTTCCGTAATTATACAATCAACACAAATTAATCATGAATTTTTTACAACACAAAAGCATCTCTTTGCCATAGTTCTGCACTGAATCGTACATCTGATACTAAATTGTGTCAGATTATTTGTCAATATTGTTATGAAGGAAAGAATTGGAGTTATTTATTTGGAACTACTTAATTAGTAAGTTTGGAAAGAGATCGAATCTATCGAGCGTAGTGTTGTCCACTTGATTGAAGAGTGGTATTATTATTACTATTATTATATTTATATATCTTAATTACGAATATATATACAATTGTGGTTAGCAGAAAAACATATTTCGTAAGTGTGGTTTACGTTTAACATTTGAATAAATATTACTTTAGATAAACAAAAAATTATATATGAATTGACAGTATATGAGTGCAACAAAATCAGATGGAAAGATTAGTGTGGGAATTTTACCCCTTGTAATTCAAAAAGGAAGGATGTGAATTTGATTAGATAACACAATAAAAAATATTAAAGCTAGGGACGGTTTTCCCTACTTATATTTCAAATATTTGTTATAAAATAGAGCACCAAATCAATTATCAGTGCTCTCTACAAGCAATTCAAGCGATTAGAGAACTTGCAAATGAGCCAAATCGAAGTTCTCAACAATATCAAAACAAATTAAAAATTCGTCTATTCACTTAAATGAAAACGCAGTATCTTCCAATTCTTGCATTGCTACTATCGCTATTATTCCCACTACAACTTGGACAGTTGACCTCATCAAGTTCACTGGACAGTCTTCTCAACAGCTCTGAAACCTATAAACTCATTAAAATTGAAATATTCTGGTAGTTAATGTGTCACTCCTCACTGAGAACAACATTTCGTTACAGAACAATAATTTTCTTATAGAAATTCATTCTGGTGCTGAAATTTACATTGCATTACGGAAAATCAACCCGAGTAAGCATCGCTGATATCAGTTCTTTGCTGGTTGATCGATAATATCAAGCACGAATTAGCTAATGATAATAATTATTATGAATTACATTTTAAAATTAGTCATTCATTTGTGATAAAAAGTCGTTGCCTATAATATGCAAAAAGTTATAGTTATTTCAAAGATACGCATATTTTAATATAAAACGGGAATTTTATTTAGTTCAGTAAGCAAACTAAGTGATTCCGAGAACATTATATTGAAATGAAAAGATTCTGGTTGCAGACTCTGAAAGACGCAAAAAGCACAAACCTTCATTTACTATAAGACAACTACTAACGTTTCAAGCAGTAACAGATATAAATCATTATGAAAAATTTCAAGAATTTGTATATTATCATTAAGAGAATGGCTGAGATTGGGCAAGGCGTTTACTGCATTCATCAATGTGCTCTCTGGAATAGCAATACAAACTTCCAAAGATGGTCATTTTATATCTAGTGAATATGCATGATTCTGAAGTCCAATAGTGTATTGGAATGTGCATTAGTGTTTCAGTAGTTGTAATCAATTTAAACATAAAAAGTGCAGGATCTAATCCAGAGTGTTGCTAAAAAGTTAACTGATGCTTATGCGATCAATTGATATTTCTATCGAAGAAATAGAAAAAAATATGCAAAAAACACGGAATTTCTAATTTTGCTTCTTTAATAGCTATGAAAAATATTTCGATGACTGTTATCAAATTTTAAATGATAATTCTGACTTTATAAAATGGATCTAGATGACGTTATTGCTCATAAACATCAGGAAAATATTGTTGCGAAGACTGAATTTAAACACGATTTCTTCTATAATGAATCAGTGCATATAATACTCAATCAACAGGTTATAATAATTCGAAAAATGGAAATGCTTGTTGTAGCAAACGATGAGATGAAATATAAGGAAAAACAAAAATGTTTATATGACATTCGGAGAAAATTATAGTGCAGAAAAAAGAGAGAATTGGATATGGAATCAAAAGACAAAGTTATATCAAATGAAACTGAAGAATGTTTTGTGAGGAGAAATCAAGATGGAAGAGTTCTGGAAACTATCCAACATTCAACTATTAGCATCTAATTCGAGAAGATTTTGCAGTCCTTACTCGATTGGCAACCATGACAGTTCTAATGGAAATAAGGAAAGAATTATCGCAGTTTAAGCTGATTATTCCATCAAACTTCCAAAATTATATGAGAAAAAGTAAGTCAAATAACAGGAAGTATATTGACAGCTGATATAGTGATATCAATTCGTAATAGTATATACTGATAACATACTTGGCAATTATTATGCTGGAGCTACTTATTTCTATACATTTCACAAGTCTATCAAACAAATCTTGAATATTCTGAAACGAATGAAAACAGGATTCTATATACGGTTAGTAAAATAATAGACAGCGTTGAAGAATTTCAAAAACCACACAATTTTCATTTCAAAATACGACAAAAATCAATTTAAATAATACAGAATTTGGAGAAAAATCGCTAGAGTCTCCAGTGAATCCTAGAAATACACCGAATGACTTAGTTTGCACAGTATTTACATGAGGAACTACCGGAAGCCTAAAGGTGCAGCAATTGGCCAACATAGTCTTCTCAATATGATCGTAGCATGTAGTCGAGGCTTCTGGATGAATACCAGTTTGCAAACTCTACATTCGACAATAATGTTCTAGAAATTACGATGGCATGATCAATGGTAATACTTTACTTCTTCGAGAAGATTTTGTTATGTCACGTAAGTTTCCGAAATGAAATGAAGCATGAGAGAAATACCACGTACTGCTATTTCCTGGCTTGGTGAATATCTCCACAAATGAAGAAATGAGAAACTACGACATCTGAGATATTGGAGTATTGGAGTGGAGTGTATAAGCAGAAAGATTTTGGAAAATACATTAAAATCAGGCATCAATGTAATTCAGAACCATAGAGCAACTGAATCGAAATCTTATGCTTTAACCAGAAGAATGAAACTATGAACCTAACAATATCATTCGTAGAATATTAAAAGTTGTCACCTTAGTAAGAAATTTCTGTGGATAGATTACACTAAAAATTTCGAGAATAGGGCGATGTTATAAACATGGAAATTCTTCAGATTTCTGTTTTTCGTGAGCGGAAAATGCTCTAACATGAATTTCTAAACAGTACGAGTTAAACTGGTGTTGCGATTCTGGACATGGTCAGAATTCTGAAAATGATCAGTGTTTCAAGCATATAGAACTGAAAAACAGCATAGCATTAGGGTTGCTTGGACTTTTCGGGAAATTTCTCCAGGATGATAACATTTCGATGAATGATGACTTTTTCGCAGTTGGTGAAAATTCGTTTTCTGTAGTACAGCTCACCAAGCTGACAGAAATTAAGACTGCATGTTATTTCAGCATAAATAACATTTTTCACTATCGAACAGTGATGGGACTGTCACAATATATTTTAGATTCTTATAAAAAGCTAAGTAATGAAAGAATATTCAAAATTTTTATGGAATCTACAAGAAAATTTTTAAATTTGATAACATTCTTCTAAACAATAACAGTTCCGATTCCTAAATGAAACGAACAACGGCGATATTGTGAACCTACATCTATGCAAATTTTTGATGCGCCACTAGGTCTACTACATTTGAAATTTGCTTTTGTGAGTCTGATTTTGCACTAATCTTCGTTTCGAACAATTTTTCTGAACAAAACTTTGATATGTATCAGAAAATACTTTCTAGGACAGAAGTTTATTTTTATAGCAACAATCTTTCTGGCGCAGAAGCTTATTTCTGTAGCAACAATCTTTCTGGGACAGAAGCTTATTTCTATAGCAACAATCTATAGAAGAACTATTTTGTGATAGAATTAGATTTCTATAATGAAGATCGTACTGCGGCAAAGATGAAAATACTTCAAAATGAAAGAGTAGATTTAAAACTCGAATCATTTATGTGTAATTGAAGCAATGAACAATACATCTCAGTGTTATTCTTCGAATGAATGATATCATTAATGACGCATAGTAAACTAATCTTCTGGAAAATGATCTAAGAGATCTCTATCAGAAATTCTAAGGATTAATTAATTTGGTAATAATTCAAAAATGCCTTTTACAATGCGCTTTATAACTAAAGCAAGGAAGATAAATTTCATCGTTTTAATTTAAAATTATTTAACTATATTCAATACTAGATAGTTGATAAAAGGTATAATTTCCTAGAAATACCTGGAAAAGATATGCTGATTAGAAAGAATATCGGAAACTATACTGTCCAAGAATGGGCTCATGACTAATTTTATGCATATCAAAGAAAATTTTCTAATAAAGATTTTGGAAAACTTATTTCTTCAATCCAATATTTTATTATAGGAATAAGTTTAGATGACATAATATCAATTGATGGAACTGCACAATGATGCAGAAATATATCTTCGAAAGAATTATCATTTTATTATCTTATGAGGAGCATTATTAGCATGTCAATAAAATTGTGAAAGTCGAATTGGTTACATAAAAATCGATAGCGAAAGACTGGAAGTAATGATCGAAAAAGCATGGGAATTGTTGAAAGTGATACATATTCATATATTCTAAGCAGAAAACCAGAAATTTCTTCTCGACTTCAGGTAACGCTTCTCAAATGATTTTAGCAGATAATTATGATTATGGATGAATGAATCTTTGCTTTAAAATGATCATAAATATACCATTTTCATATGTTATAATGTTTGATAACTGTAACATTGATAAAGTCATTAACAAATTCACGAATGCTATTACTATTATCATTTAAATATCAATAAAAATTTGACAAATTCACGAATGTTATTATTACTGTCATTTAAAAAAAATTAATAAAATAAAAATATTAATAAAAATTTTATTATTACTTTTATTTAATAAAAATCTCTTAGATTATCTAGGTATTAAATAATAATTAATTTCTCATCCAATCTCGATTACTTGCTGACTAAGTTTGTTAAATGCGATCTACGCACAAGTAAACCTTAAGCAGCATATGTTCTCTCATCTCTAAAACAAACTGTATGTCGACCATTTAGCTTGTGGGTAAATTATTAATTCGAAACAAAAAATGCAAGAGTAATTATTGACTTATGGTATTTCCTTCGATTTACTTCTGTCTTGTGGATAATATGCTTTGCTTTAGAATAATATTTATCGTAATATATGGAATAAGCAAAACTTTCATACAAACATTTATCAAAGAGATACACTTATTTGATACTTTTCTTCTTTAGCATATCAAAACGTTTCGCCAAATCATCGAAATCAAACTCACCACTGTTATTAGCAACACCTGATTCCTGTTCACTATTACTTTTCGCTGACGGGAAGGATGCTGAGTCCAACATTTCTGGAAAATCAGTCGGCGGTTCTGGAAACTCCGGTGTTTCTGCAACAGAAACTGCATTCAATTTGTAGCAAATTCAAAAATTTTGCTCCAGAATCGATATCTTCTGTTTAAAATTTTACTTTTTTTTTTTAGAAATGGCAAAAATGGATAATAGCACTAACCATTAAGATTCATTTTTGAAGGAAGCGAATTAGCATCCGTGGGAGGAGCCGATGGAATACCTGGTGATGCATTCGATTTGTTTCTGATATCTCCCAATGAATCATCAACCTACAAAACGATCTTTTGATCCTCCGTAATTTGATATTTGCATAGTCATAAATATGGTTAGAATTTCAAAACAGTCAAAAAGAAGCATGACATATACCATACTCTAACTAGTGGTAGCGTGTTAAACCGGATGAATAGTAAACATTGAAAAACTAAAAAAAAGTCGATACATATTTTTTACAAATAGGCATTAAAATAGTATATGGCGAACCATATTCAAGCAAGAAATATAGACGAAACAAGGAATGAAAAAAAAAAACCATGAACAATTCTAACCATATTTATGACTATGAAATGAATGATAATACAAAACCATACCTGACTTAGACGAGGATAATTAGAAATAGCATATGGGT
The DNA here is from genome assembly GCA_008729115.1 of Dirofilaria repens. Taxonomy (NCBI): domain Eukaryota; kingdom Metazoa; phylum Nematoda; class Chromadorea; order Rhabditida; family Onchocercidae; genus Dirofilaria; species Dirofilaria repens. Next base: position 58,232 of record SNRZ01000099.1, read on the forward strand.
CTGACACTGGTGCAGAAGCTATGCTTGTCTTTTCACTTCTTCCGAAAACACCTCTAAATCCAGGAACAGAGGGCGGTGGTTCCGGATAGTATGCTGAAAAGATAAAATAAATTATATAAAATTATAAATAGTATTGCGAAAAAGTAATTTTCGCATATTTCAAGTAAACCTTATAATATTAATAGCAATAAAAAAGCATTTACTAACCAGATCCTCTATTTGAGGGGAGGGAAGGTGGTTTTTTATTATCTGGACTATTGCCATCGGATACATCCAGCCATAACCTTGCTGAAAACAATTTTAATTGATTAAATATCACAACAAACTGTTCTAAAACAACACCTCTTTAAATAAGAAGAAATACAAATCTTCCGAAACCAAAACTGGATCTATCAATACAAAAGGAACCTACTCCGCCTTGATTTTAAAATCAATTAGCATCTGTTCAGCAACAGGCAACTTCATCTTGCGGCATAATGTTTGGATCAGATCAGGAGTAAAAGGTATTCCTGCACTTTTCGCAATTTCAATCATATATCTGAAAAAATTAAATTTAAGCTTTAATGAAACGTTTCATATTCCTTTTCAAAAATCTCACACTGCAGAATAACTTTTCGTATTTCTTTTAAAATTCTCAAACTGCGGAATAACTTTAAATCAAATACACATTCTTCTTTCCACTTTCTATTATCTTATAAAAATAGAAAGAAACCATACCGCTCCAACCAAAGTTTCGGAGGCGCTTGTACACTTAGCTTAGCTATTAATTTTGGTGATACTTTTGCAGGATATTCTAACTGATTATTACGCGCTGCTTCAGCAAATATTTTGCCATACTTCACAGTCAATTGTCATTAATCACCTAAAATTCAAATTCTTTCAGGTAAAAAAAATGAATCAGTCCGCAAAAGAAGCGAAAGAAAAGAGCTTAATGAGGTTATAAAAGTTAAGTTTCATATGAAGCGATTTTAGAATGATCACATTACTCATTTATACATTTGGCTGTATGTTTGGCAAAGCCTTATACAGGCTATATGAAAGATTTCCTCTACCTATCATATTAGAAATTTCAATCCATCAATGAGGTAGTCAACAATTAGAATTATTTGGTTTGAATCAGGATGGTAATGTCCTTTAACGTAGAATGGAATCCTTCTACACTAGGATGAAATGTTCACTGATGCCCAATGAAAAGAAACTATTATGAAAACCTATTCCGAGGAGGAACCATTACTACCTTGAATTCGCTCACATCTGTTGCCACACGAGGAGCAGCCCATAAAATATTGATTACTGCTTCAGCAATTCCATCGTCTAGTTGTCTGTAACATTTCTAGTTGCAAATAATCTAGAAGTAAAAATAAAACTGATAAAAGCAAAGCCATACTTGATTTGTTGTATAAGACCAAATCGTGCCAGAATAAGATCGCAATACATTTCCAATAGTTCGTATGCTTCAACAAGAAAATCTTCCCTTATGATATGTTCTACCCTTATACGAGCGCGGTCTTCCTTATGATCTAAAATATACATTATTACATATCAGATTCACACCAGCAATGCCCATTTCATTTAAATAAACAAATATAACTTACAATATTAAACTTTTCATGCTAAAAGGAAATTATGATTGATGTTGTCTATTGCAATTTGAAAAAACTCGAATTTATATTTCAGAGAGTTTGAATAATCTTCTAAAGTAATATATGTTTCCAAGAACTTAACGCTTTTTGTATTTTTAAAGATATATATAATTAGCGATCATAACAAAAAAGTATATAAATATGGCAATGGAAGAACTGCTTTAAATATAATTCGGAAATAGAAATAAAGTGAAGTACTTTGTTTCTTCCCTATGGCTTATCATCAAATACAACCGACAATTCTCCAAAGTTGTTGGTCTCTAAAAAACATTCGGAAGTCAAAACAAACTTGCAATGAAATCAGCAATTTCGGTGCGTGACTTCAATGCCATTTCCGTTTTCTTCTTTTCCAGCAATTTCAAACGATTAATTGCCAAACGAAGATTGGTCTTCAGCTTCGAATATTGTGTTCCCCAGCTGACTGACATATCTCTGTTGCAGTAATTATTATTAAATTATACAAAAAGCTTATCTGAAATGCACAAAATAATTAGAAAAATGTGATTAAGTGGTAAGGCGATAAAGCAGAGCTGACATATAGTACTGATGTTTCTTCATAAAACATGTATTCTTCTCAATGAAAATATGACTGAAGAGAATATACCGAAATAACCGAAATATTTTATAATACAAATATTTTGGAAATAATTAAGACATTTGTATCATAAAATATTTCTCTCTGATCATAAGTTTTGCAAAACAAAACTAGTTTCCATGTTTCCTTAACAAAAATTCATCTCTTTAAAGGTCAATCCCATGATTATTTAAGGTTTAATGCATTATAACTAACCATATTTTGATCTGTCATTCTTTAAGCATGTGAACAATAAGATATGATGATGTCATCTTTTAGGTCATGGGGCATAGCTAATAAAATTGCAAACATATTCACTATAAAATAGATCGTTTGGAGGTCATTACTTCTTATTTACTCATTCTGACTACGACCGATTAATCGATGGATAGTTTCTTCCAACTCCGAATATCAACCACTTTTTTACTTATAAAAGTATTTATTTATTCGCTATATTTTCACTAAATTTGTGTATCGTAATTGCGACGAATAAAATCCGTTACAATAAACTTTGTTCAATTTCTTGGTTCCAAAGTGAGGAAATGTCTATCAATCGTCTAATTAAAGCTGAGAATCTATCAATTGTCTAATCAGCCAATCAAAGAAAAGATTGTCAAGCTTTTCAATGAAATAAGAGGACTCGTATCATTACTGGATTGAAACCTATCAAGACAAAAATTACGACGCCAATACAGGGATCAAAAAAAGAATTATTAAAGAGAAAATCAAACGCTTCTGCTTTCATTGCGATGTTCACATTAATACCGCGTTATGTCATCTCAAATATTAATAGAGTTCATGAATCGCTGGTCCAAATAAAGAAAGATTGAATTCGACGACGATGTCAAATTCAATACATATAAATCACAATAGACAAAATGATTTAGGAAAGATAACGAAAGCATTATCCGAACGTTGATTCGTAGGCGTCACAAACAATATTGTCTTTGGTATGAGGTATGAATCAGAATAATTGATCGTCCATAATATTCCACTATTAAAACCAATCATACACATTGATTGTCGTGCTGGGATCGGATAACATTGAAATAACAAAACAAAATATTTTAGACCAATGACATTTTCTGCTGAGGCGGGATTGCGATAACGAGAGGATAGAGATTTCGTCGTTCTGTTCGGTATACTTTGTTGGTTTACAACCAGTTAGTGGTTACTGAGATGTTCGGTACGAGTTGTCACGTGGTACTTCTGGAATTGTGGTATAAAATACAACTAGTGGGACTATTCAATATCTTTGTCACTGATCGTCACAGCGAGTTGCATTCCTTGATGGCATGAAGAATTACGGCAAACATACTAAGACTGAGATGAAAATTTCTACACTGATGAAGTCATTGTGATATAGTGTTACAAGCGTCACATATATTATTTATCGCGAACCAATAAGGTTTTGATTATTTGTCCTTCTAAGTGATAAGCAATGGTTCTAAATATGGAAGCAGTTTTTGTGAGAAGGCAACGAATACTTGCGTTGGCGTAGAACTTACATCGTATCCAAGTACTGGTGTCGTAAAAATTAAAATTATGTGAATTTTAGGGATGGAGGAGCTGGAACGCCTCTCGCTAGTGTCAAGAGTATGTGTCGAACTTGATAATCACTTTGGATTAGCAGATAAGGATGTGGCGGAATTCATCATATATTTGGCAACTGAAAATCCAACTTTCGATAAGTTTAAGAAATCAATTACAAAGGAAGGATTAGCTGATCAGGTGTTACGTATGCTTATTTCGTTTCAAATAATGTTTTGAATCTTTCCTGAAGCTTATTTCTAAGAAACAACCAATTTTTTATAGTGTAATCAAATCCATGAAGTTGTAATTAGACAATATTTGTAAATAAGAAACATTGTTAAGAAAAGCATGATATATTATTAATTTTAATATTGGAGGATTTTTAAACGAACATTTTTTTTGTATTTATATTCATTTCCAGTTCGATGATTCGCTATTAGCAAATCTCCTTCGTATTATACAGCACATGCAAAAAAAGGATGTAACAAACGTAAAGCCTCTTACGGATGATAAGGAATTGCTTCGGGAAACACTTCCAGTACTTGCAATGCCAAATGTTGATGCAAATAAATTGATGACTGAGTTAGAATGCTTACAACCGAAATGGAAGGAAGAACGAGTGCGTTTTCTTCTTATGTTTCTTTCTGAAAAGTGTTATGTTATATCGCGGCACATAGTTTCTGATAAAATTTTTTAGAAAAAATAAGCGATTTTATTATTGTCGGAGTTTACTTTAATTTTATATTTTTGTACTGCTTTGTTTTTTAATTTGGCTTTTTCAGTTTTCTTTTTTTTTTGTTTTTTAGTATTAAATGATATTCAGACAAAAATCACGGGCAAATCAAATGAAAAAAGAAAAAGTTGCCGTCGGTCAAGAAGTATAGACAATAGAAAAAAGAAATGTCGCCATTCTTCAGTAAAAAAAAAGATAGGCATTCTCGTGATCGAAAATGCGAGCGAAGTATAATTGGAACGGATCGAGGACGAAAAAGGAGTAGAGATCGAAATAAAAAGCAAAATGAACCGTGTGCAAGGTAAGTTTCACATATTTTATAATTTTCATTTTAAATTTCAGAAAGTCACATGAGCAAGATAATAGTATAATTAAAAGAATCTTTTTATTATCTAAAATAAGAAATAAAAGAGTGAAACAAATGAATAGTTACTGCTGTTTTGGTTTATTAATGTCATTTTCAGAAAATATCGCAGGAGTAGCTCATATTCTTCCGAAAATGAAAGGAGAAGAGTTAGTGTTGCTCCAGCTGTTGGTCATATTTACAATGGTCGAGTGATAAGCATCCAAAGCTTTGGAGCCTTCGTACAGGTATGAAATTTTTTGAAGTTTTATTTATTGCAAGTTAATTATAGTTTATTGAGAAATTTAGATATTGTTCGATTACGGGACATAGGTTGTTTGTTCCTCTAACATAGTGTTTCTAGATTGTGCTGTGATAATCAAATTTTTTATTTAGTTGGAGGGCTTACGTCAGCGCTTTGAGGGTCTTCTGCATATATCTCAAATCAGACAAGATCGAATTAACGCCGTCTCTGATGTGTTAAACCGTAATCAAAAGGTTAAAGTTAAGGTAAATGAACATTTTCTATCCGAATTTGTGAAACGAAGTTTGTATTTCTTCGAAATATTTTAGGAATTTGTCAAAGGCAAGAGCTTTGTTAGTGCTTATGTACAAATTCACTTAACATTATTCCTATGTAAGTTGATTTTAGGTTATTAAATTCGAGTTGGGAAAAATTGGTTTATCAATGAAAGAAGTTGATCAGGAAACAGGAGAAGATCTTAACCCACATGAGCCTACACCATTTGCCGATGAGGCTCGACCACTTCGCAATCCCGAAGCACCGTGGATGGATCCTTCAACTTCTCGCAATCCGGATGATTTATCTATTGCTCATTCTAAAAGGTTTTTGATTAAAACGTATGATCCGATATCTCTGCCGACACTTTAACTTATTAGCATTTTGTGAAGCGAATTTTATATCTGAAAGAATTTCTGTGCGGAATTCAATATTTAAACAAATTTCAGTGCAGCGAAAAGTCGTGTTCGTTTAACAACTCCTGAAAGATGGGAGTTGAGGCAGATGCAAGGCGGGGGAGCGATCACTAATGCCGACCTGCCTGATTTTGATGAGGAACTTGGTGTCCTTAGAAATTATGATGGTAACATTCATTAGTGTATAGATTTTACCTAAATTAGATGCTTGACATTTCTTTTTCAATATATATTATTGATGTTCACTTAATTTTAATGCTCTTGTTAAATATTATCTTCAGAAGAAAGTGATGGTGAAGATATCGAAATAGAAATTGTTGAAGAAGAGCCCGAGTTCCTACGCGGTTACGGAAAATGTATGTTAGATCTTGAACCAGTAAAAGTTGTGAAAAATCCGGATGGTAGTTTGGCACAAGCTGCTTTGATGCAGGTCTATCAATTATAATTTTTTATTCATCGTTTTATCAGTAAAGTAATTTTTAGTCTTCTGTGATGTGATGCATTTATTATCGCAAATTATTTCAGGGTGCATTGGCAAAAGAACGACGAGACCAAAAATTGCAAGTACAACGTGAGCAAGAATCTCATTCGCATCGTAGTGGTCTTTCTTCCACTGCGAGAATTAATGATCCTATGGCAGAATTATCCATGCAATCCTCAGTGGATACTTCGGGACCAAGTCAAAGGCAGAAGGTGGCTTTAAAAGTTATAATTTCAGTTTTAGCTTTGTAAAAACGTTGATTGTAATAATTTTTAACTTAAATTTTTGTGGGATCTACTACATTTTCATTCTTATAATTTTTGCACATCAGCAACAACCATCTCTTCAATTGTTTATTTCTCTTTACTATGGACAACAATCCATCTATGTCATTTCTGACACTGCCATAATTTGAAATGTTTTCTCGCTTTAAAATTTCTCGATTTTGTTGACATACATGCATCTGAATCTTTGTAAAAAATACCATGAAAAAAATGTGTAAAATAATTCAGGAGATGCCGGAATGGTTAAGATATGTAACTGCTGGTGGAAAAGCGACATATGGGAAACGAACAAATATGTCACTTAAAGAACAACGCGAATCGCTTCCAATTTTTGCGTTGAAAAAAGCGCTTTTGGAAGCAGTTGCTGCACAGAATATTTTGATTGTCATTGGTGAAACTGGATCTGGAAAAACAACTCAAATCACTCAATACATGATTGAAGTTGGGTATGCCGCTCGTGGTCGAATTGGTTGTACTCAGCCGAGGTAAGCGAAAATATTTTCCATTACGACAACATTTTTTAAATTCTCTATTCAAGTTCTCTTATTAAAATTCGATTGTGTTATGTATTAAAATTTGATTGTGTCTACTGCAGAGATTATTGGAGTAATGCAGTTAATATGTGCCTAATAAAGTTAAAAATGCCTTAAAAAAATTAAATGTAGAGATCGAAAAAAGATTCCAATCTAGATGGCTATTTACCATTGAATCCTGTTGAAGCTTCTAATTCAATTAATAATTACTGAGAGTTAACTTTGTTGGCAGAGTAAAGTTAATTCAGTGAATTGAAACATAGGATGCCGCACAAATCTTAAATAATCTGCCCTTGCTGACGCTGTGGCGAAACGCATTGCTGCTTGCTGCTGCTTACTTGTTTTAAAGTATTCTGCATATCGTGTTCGGTATTTTAAGGTATATCACATATCGAGTCAGTATCTTATCATTTTCACTAGTGACATTATTAATATTATTGTTTAATTTTTGTCTACATTTTATTTAGATAATTGCTTTTAAATTGAAGGCGTGTGGCTGCAATGTCTGTTGCAAAACGCGTTGCCGAAGAAATGGGTTGCAGACTTGGCTGTGAAGTTGGTTATACTATTCGATTCGAAGATTGTACAAGGTTTGTTAATTTATTATTTTTTAGGTTCATGCAAACAAATTATTGGATGAATATGTCTCTTGATTTGGTATTTTTCTACGGAGTTTGAAGTAAGATATTTAATCAATAAATTATTAAAAAAGCATTAATATTTTCCGTATTTTCAGTCAAGATACTGTAGTAAAATACATGACAGATGGCATGTTGCTTAGAGAGTGCTTGTTGGATCCGGATTTAACATCTTATTCTGTAATAATGTTGGATGAAGCTCATGAAAGAACTATCCATACTGATGTTTTATTTGGGCTTCTGAAAGCGGCAGTAAAGAAACGGCCTGAGCTCAAGCTAATTGTTACGAGGTTTCTTTGAAAGCTTTGTTTTGAGGAAAAGTAAAAGCACTTTATTTAAGGTTCTAAATGTAATGATTTCAGATTTACTTCAAAACATCTTCAGAATAATTTATTTCAAATGTGGTGTTCGAATTTCGCTTTTTTCTATATTTTATGAAATTAAAGATTGAGAATCATAATTTGTTTTGTAGTGCCACATTGGACGCTGTCAAATTCTCAGAATATTTTTATGAAGCCCCTATATTTACAATTCCCGGTAGAACGTTTCCTGTCGAAATTCTTTATACACGTGAACCGGAAACGGATTATTTGGACGCGGCACATATAACTGTTATGCAAATTCATCTGACTGAGCCTCCCGGCGATATCCTTGTATTTCTCACTGGACAGGTACAATACAAGAGAATTCATTAACGTCATGATATTTTTACTTCTGCAAGATTATCTAGGTATTTGAGATTGCTTCGCGAACTATTCTCTAGTTTTGATGTTGTATAATGCAGTGGAAATCGATTTTTGTTTGGTTAATAAATTTATTTATAAGCGCAATTTTTAGGAAGAAATTGATACTTCTTGCGAAGTTTTATATGAAAGGATGAAAAGTCTTGGTCCCGATGTGCCTGAATTGATAATTTTACCTGTATATGGTGCTTTACCAAGCGAAATGCAAACACGAATATTTGAACCTGCACCACCTGGCAGCCGAAAAGTAAAATTTTCTCGTTATTTTGTTTGAACTATTGTACAGTGTTTGGAATACGTATTGTTTTCTGAAATCATAAAAACTAAAATTCATATTGCAGGTGGTAATTGCAACCAATATTGCTGAAACTTCATTAACGATAGATGGAATCTATTATGTGGTCGATCCTGGTTTTGTAAAACAAAAAATATATAATCCAAAAAGTGGCATGGATTCGCTTGTAGTTACACCAATTTCCCAAGCACAAGCGAAGCAGAGAGCTGGTCGAGCTGGTCGTACGGGTCCTGGGAAATGTTACAGACTTTATACAGAACGGGCCTATAGGTTTATTTACTATTTTTATTAACTTAGGCAAATTTCTTTGTAGCATATCTTGTACTGATCTGCGCTGATGCATTCTTAATTTTTTCTATTTTGAAGATTTTTTTTCGTTCAACTTATAATTATCTTTAAATTTTGACTAATCATTTTTTGAATGCTTTCGTTGCAGGGATGAGATGCTGCCGACACCGGTGCCTGAAATACAAAGAACAAATCTTGCATCGACGTTGTTGCAGCTGAAAGCTATGGGAATCAATAACTTAATTGATTTTGATTTTATGGATGCACCGCCAGTAGAAGCTATGATTACAGCATTAACACAGTTGCACACTCTAAGTGCTCTTGATAATGATGGCTTGTTGACTAGACTTGGCAGACGGGTATATCATATACATTTTATAGAATTCAATTATGAAATTCGAAAAATCTTTCTTTGAATTTTATTATAGTAAATGATATTTGAAACCCATATCCCTAAAAAATTTTTTTGGCGATTCGTTTTGTATTAATTTTAATGGTCAGTACATTTGGAATTAAAATTAGAAATTAACGGGTTGTTGAATAACAATCATTTTATGTTCCACAAATGTCGCGGGTTTTTTTTTCCTTGATTTTGCCAAATTTTATTACTATGAATTTAGATGGCTGAATTTCCATTAGAACCTAGTTTGGCCAAACTGTTAATCATGTCGGTGGATTTATGTTGTTCAGATGAAGTGCTCACTATCGTTTCTATGTTGTCGGTGCAGAATGTTTTTTACAGACCGAAGGTAGCTTTCCTTCTTTCTATAAATTGTCCTAACTTATTCCTTTTAATTTCTCAAAGAAACGATTTCAATTTAGACTTAGAAAATTTTAATTTGTATGAAAGGATAAGCAAGAAATAGCAGATCAAAAGAAGGCAAAATTTCATCAGCCAGAAGGTGACCATTTAACATTGTTAGCTGTTTACAATTCTTGGAAGCATCATCATTTTTCCCAGCCGTGGTGTTATGAAAACTTCATTCAAATCCGAACTTTAAAAAGAGCTCAGGTTTGTACTAATTTCATTCTTATTTGCAAATTCCATCTATTTCAATTTGCTTAGAATTTTTTTACATCTTTTTTCCAAAATTTTTGGAATAATTTTTATTCAATATATTTTTTCTGTAGGATATTCGGAAACAATTGCTTAGTATCATGGATAGACATAAGCTAAACACAATAAGTTGTGGTCGAGATGTACAACGCATACAAAAAGCTATCTGTTCAGGATTTTTTCGAAATGCAGCAAAGCGAGATCCACAAGTATCTTTTTACTTAGAGTAAATATGAGATGATCAGAATAGAAGTTAGTACAAGCTACGAAACGAAATTTCCTGCGTTCCGTTCTTAAAATTCAAATAATTAATAAATTCTCTTCATAATTTTAATTATTTTTTTTTAATTTTTTTAGGAAGGATATCGAACCATCGTGGATGGCCAAAATGTTTATATTCATCCTTCTAGTGCTTGTTTCAAAACCAGCCGGAGTGGGTTGTTTATCATGAACTTGTTATGACAACAAAAGATATATGCGTGAGGTTTGCTAAGTTTTGCTGTTATGATAATTTGTTGTAAATCTTTTGCCTTTTATTACTGTAGTCTAAAGCTTACTAAAGCTTATTGTTTTTTTTTTTTTTTTTTTTTTTTTTTTTATGAGATTGACATGAATTTTACGAATTGAAAGGAAGAAATACTTTTCACACATAATACATGGGATTAGAATGATAGCAACAATTGAGACACTAATTTTTGCAGGTAATTGCTATCGAACCGAAATGGTTAGTGGAATTCGCGCCATCTTTCTTCAAAATGGGTGATAATACGAAATTATCAGCATTTAAAAAGAATCAAACGATTAATCCTTTGTATAATAAGTATGAAGATCCAAATGCTTGGCGTATTACACGTCTGAAGAAGAAGATCTACAATCCAAACAGATAATTTATGTACTTTATCTTGTACCTGATTCTCTTTATTTTTTAGAAGAATAATGAGTATGTCATGAATTTTGCTTCTTTATGAAGATATTAATTTGTTTTCACTCAGTTTTTAGTTGTGAATTGTACTTTTTATTGATGCTTTGTTTTATCATATTTTTTTGTTCTTCAAATAAGTAGCTGAATGAAAGGTATTTGAAATGCAAAATAAATTGATATTATTTTTCATGTTGTAAACAGCGACACGCCATGACATAAAACTCTTTCTATAATAGAATTATATGACTTAATGCTTAGCAACCCTGCGACTTAAATTCTATTCACTAATTCACCAATAACTTGGTGTGCTTACTTAATCCGCTATTTTTTATACCAGTCAAGTAATAATATTCACCGATATAAAATTCTCGGCTAACGCTCCGCTGTATTACTGTGTCAGTTACATAGCTATCATTTATTGCATGGCTGTGGCTGGTAATTCGTCGTTTCAATGACCAAAGAGCGGCAAATTGAAATGAGCAATGTATATCAGTAATCTTTACTCACACAGTTCTGTTGTTTGTTTTCGATATCAGAGAAAATTACTAGCGAAGCAGGGTATGTGTATAATTTATGCAAATTTTGAGCATCGTTTTAGCAATCAATGGACAGTCCAATTTATAATCACTTGTTTAATATTCAAGCACTTATTAAGGTGACGTATTTGTGACTTAGAATTGCTATCAAAATATCAGTTATCTCCATAATTTGAATGCATTATTATATGCGAATTGCTCTTTCTGAATTCTTTCTTAAAAATTAAATTCCAATCAGTATACTGAATTTACTGGAAGAATTTAATTCGATTCGATTTTTCGTCCTATCTTATCTTAGTCGTGATATCAGTGCATATGTTAATTAGAAATTTCTACAATTCTCATTAACATTCTAATTTTAGATTATGTGTCTATCCTCCGCTGTTATTTCTCCTTAAGCGTTTCTGTTCATAATTACGCAGGGTATAAGATTTTCCATACCTTTGGAAAACAATCATGATAATCGAAATGATGATCAAAATGAACGCTTTTAAAACTTGATGTCTTAAAAACGATGGTTTCTTTCAATTTCCGAAATTTATTTTCTAAATGAGCCAAAACTTCGTACATTTGAAATACAAGTCTGTAATTTAAGGTTGAATGGTAAAGCTTTTGTTAGCTGTTGAATTGTCTTACATTATCTACTATGGAATTACAAAGACATTTAATAATTTCTGATTTGGAATGTCTACTTCGTTAATTATTCTATTATTGTTGTCTCAGTGTAATAAATAATAATAAAGTTGACAAGGAAATAACAAATAATATTTCCTAATTTTGGCAAACAGCCAGGATTTTATTTGTTATTTGGTTAATTTATATTTTGAACGTGTCTTTCGTCTTAAAGATGTAAACAATTTATTTGAGCCTTTCGTGTCACAGTAATGAAACGTAGCCATAGATTGACCGGACAAAAATTTACTTTTGAAGACTAATGAATTTAAGATCATCTACTACGCTTAATGATCTATGAACAGCACCAGCATTATTTCTGATTTTTAATTTTTCTGGATGAAGTTAAGATTTTTAATGCAAAACAAATCAATATGCCTTTTACTTATTCATTACGTTGCAGTCACATTTAATTGAATTACAAAGCTTCATTATTAATTGGAACTTTGCTACACCTGCTACCTACCTATTTCCTTCCATTCACGAGCATCTATAGTCCAACATGATAAAGAAATCAAAATGGAATTCGTGCCTTTTTTGAGAGAGAATTTATCTTCAAAATTCACCTGTGCTTGTCATATATATTTGCATGATTTTATCTACTGATTAAATTAACGGATTAGCTAGTAGCTGAGATTATGAGATCACTTTCCCACATTAATTTGTGATAAGTGAGACTTTTGTTGTATGTGAATGATAGTAATGAAAATGAATGTATATTTTCTTTTTTCAAGACAATGATTCGAAGTAAATATCTTTCATTTTAAAAAATAAAGACTATAAATTAATGCTTATTCACTTCATAGTTCCGTCAAATAATTTTTGTCTGTTATCTGTATTGATGATTCAGAATAGAAAGAAGCAAAGCGTTCCCGCGAATGTTTATTTAATAGAAATATAAACATTATCATTTCTTTTTGCAGCTTTGCGGAAGGAAATGTCGCGCGACTGAGTGTGTTATCATTTATTATGAAATATTACAACGGATTTCGGTGAGTTTTGCATGATTCATTGCTACAAATTATTTTTGAATAGAATCAAATTCAATTCCTTATATTTTTTCGAAAAAAATTTTAAAATCGTATCTAAAATCGTTCAATTTATTCATTCTATATGAATAAATTTCTGTATAATATTATTATCATATTATCAGATATCATTGTATTAGAAGTGATTTGTAATGCTGATATATCAAGGAGTTCTAAAGTTAAAATTATGAAATTCAAACTGGAGGTAAGTTAAAATAGAATGATATTATAAACTTAACAATCAAGTGATTTGATTTGTCGCAACGACGTTCGCTCTATTGTTCCATTGCAAGCGAATTCTTTATTTTTCAAATGTATATTACAGCATGGAAAATAAGCTTAAGTAGATTTCTTCTCACCATTTGATCCTTGAGTTAAGTGGAATAATTGAAATAAAGGAAACAAGGAGGAGAAGTTTGCTTTCCATATCCATTGCATTTTTTTCAAAAAGTTTTAACATACCGGGGGAAGAAGCAGTTTTTTTCAAACATTCTGATCACGACTTCTCATTCATTGTGGTTTATTTTATTACATGCTTATCACTCTACTCATTTTGTTCGTACTTATCATACAATGCATATCTTTTATTTACCTCAGCGATATTTTAGAGTAAATGATATTTCTCTGATATTAGCTAAGTAGCTTTATGAAATGCAAATTCACATATATTAGAGAAATTATCATTCTATCATTCAATTTTTTCTCATCTTACCATTATTATTGCTTTATAAATATGAATGAGATATTTTATTTTTCGTTTCCAGAAGTCATAATATCTTCTTTTTTGCCTCCAAACTTGGTACTCTAACCGGAAACTTAGGTTGCACAAATGCTAATTAACATTTATCATGTCATCCAAACATCTTTGAATTTTTATAAATGTTATCATGTTATTCTGTTTCGAATTGTTTATTTTGCAATTTTAAACAGAAGTTTTTAAATCAATAATTAAAATTTGATCCAAATCGATTTACAGACGGCTAAAACGAGCAATTTTGAGACGTCCACAAATTATAAACATTTGCTGTGTGATCATCATTTTCTGTTCTCCTATCTTGTTATTGCATATATATATAAAATTTCCTTTTAAGGCCAAACAAGGTTATCGATTTCATATTTCGAAAAACAACACATTCGGACGATTTCATTCAATTCGTGTTTTTTAATTTATCAAAATTACAAATTCATAAAAGTTATGAAAGTTCGTTTTGACATTAGGATCTTTGAAATTTGCAGGATTTTGCTTTTAGCATCCAAAATTCTTTTCATTGAAAAAATCGTTGCGACACGAAGAATTCTGAGTATCGTATAATGATTATCTTAATTTTTAGCTTATGAAACAACTGGAGTTATATTTGCGCCATATAATTTTACGGATTCTAAAATATTACTGACTCCTAGTTTCCAAAAATGTCCTAGTGTGCCAGTTTTTTATATCATTCGAACTCATCCAAGAAATACAAGATGGAGGAGTATAATTCGCTCAACCTGGGCTGGATCTCTAAAACATTCTTTGGTTTGTATAATTTATGTTATTTTTAATACATTAGGCACACAGCTGATTCATACTGATTAAACCTTGTAAATAATATTTTTTTTCAGATATTTGTATTGGGTGTTGAAAAAATAGGTGAAATAGATGAATTGGTAGAGCTGGAAGCTAAAAAATACGACGATCTGATCGTTTTTGATATGATTGATACATACAATAACATGACATTAAAATCATTAAATATTTTAAGTTGGATAGTTCAAAATTGTCAGAAACCTCGATTTTTTATCAGGTAAATTTTGCACACTTTTTCTTACATTTTAAATTTTTAACGGAATGTTAGTTCAATCGCTAATGGCAACAATGCTGCAGTTTCAAATGTGGTAATACATACGTGATTTGGCACGTTGCGGCCAACAGACTTTATGTTATTGTGATGGAAAAACATCTTCATTATCGGAATTTCCAACTAAAACTTTGCCTGGATTGTAGTTCCATTTATATTTGCACTCCTTCTTTGAATAGCTGCTGCTTTAAATCTTAGATTCATAATTATTTTGGAATTATTTGATCTGTATTTTATGACATTGGTATTAATTAATTCGGTCATTTGTGGTATAAAACTTAGTAGTGGGAATGAAAAATATATTGTAACTGCATTATAGGGCGATCCAGATATAGTAGCATTTCCAGATGAGATTGCTTCGTATACTTTGAAATTAGATACCAATTTGATAGCCGTATATGGAAGATGTTGGAAAGGTGCGAAAGCACACCGAGAAGATAACAGTAAATGGTATTTTACTGTCTTAATGTTTAAAAGTGGTTCTTAATTAATATTGATTCGAGAAATGCATTTAATAACATGGATACCTTGGCCAAATTTTAACAGGATTTTGGTATTTTGGTATTTTGACTAATTTTCATGAGTTATTTGGCTTTTGAAGTAACTGGACTTTTTTCCTGGATAATTCTTAAATTAATTACTAATTCAGGGCTTTGAATTCACTGATTTATGCATCAGTGACCTATCCCATTTATTTGGCTGGTGGTGCATGGTTATTTTCTCCTGCAACGGCAAGGCGCCTCCTGATGGCTCTTGAAAAACCTTTCTCTTATGTTCATATTGATGACATGTTGATTTCGGGAATATTCGCAGAACTCATGGATGTACGCCGAATATGTTTAAATACTGTTGGATATTTGTATGAATTCTCACTCAAAAAATGCCGCAATGATCGAATTCTCGCTATTTTGCAACTCGAAGTTCATGAAATTTTAAAAACAATTTTGGATTATCGAGAAGCATCGATAAGATGCCATCACAAACGTTCTTCAAATGAATGAGAGCTCTAGATTGCATGATAAATGAGACAAGTCTAGACTTTAAAGTCAAATGATTTATGAATACAGGTAAGATGGAAATTGTTACAGTATCTAACCATTTGCTTTTTTTTAATCTGTTCAAAATATATGCTGCATTGTCTCTCAGTTAGTTGTTGTTCTCAATGTAGAACACACTCTCATTTCAATCAATTAATCGACTCTCATTCGATCTTTTCTATGATATGTTATTATTAAAATAAAGTCATATTTAATTTAAATATAGCCATATTTTTAAATTTATCTAGTTATGCAGCTGTTTGTTATTATTTACAATTCGTATCACTTTATTGCTGGCTTCAAATCACGACAATAATTTTTGTTATTAACTGTTTCAAATCAATTTCATCTCAGTTAATTTTTTCCATTTCTTTATTAAATTAAATAGCTTCCAAATTCAGTAGTAATTAATGGCATAACAATGATGAAGTAAGATTTTCAGCATAATTAACTGGGATTTGTTTAGAATGAATGCGAATTTCTTATTTTTTGATTTAATTGTTTCTCGATTTAAATTTAAATTTTCTGTGAAATGATACATTCATTCAAACCTAATTTACTGACACTTGCTGCACAAACTGCATAGTTCAGAAATAAGCTTGTAATTATCTTTTTTTTTAAAGCTCTGTTTTTCGCTCTTTTAAGCATGGAAGATTGATTCAAAAATAACTTAATAAAAAGAAAAATACCGAAGTTTGCTAACGTCCCGCGTTAAAAACTGCTCCCTATATGTGCCCATTATTATAAAATCTCATAATCCACTGCTGGAGCAGTGCAGATTTTTATGATAACTCCGAGATTCAACAAAGAAAGAACATTTCAGAAAAGCAAATGAGACAGTTATTTTCAACTTTTATTCGCTCAAACGAATTTAGATGTATTCGAATCCTAGACAGTAGTACTTCTTGAAGCAAAACATGCTATCAGGCTGTTATTAGTAGGCATGAAATTATATTTTTCTGAATTAATTTCATTGCATTGATGATCGCTTTAAATTGGTTCTTTTTTGTTTGATTTCTACCCCTTGATGAAAAATATTTAATTTTTAGAACTGTTTTTGCTGATGAATCCAGCATGTTGTGCTTTAAATTTTTTTTAATTTTCAACTGCTTATTACTGAATTTTTTGAATCCTTGATTGCTTGTGATTTCTTAATTAAATAACATAATTATAAAATAGATGCTTATTAAATAGTTCATAGTTGCATTAAACTTCAATTATTAAATAAAGTAGTGTAATGCAGCTATTTTTTGGAATTCCTAACAATTTCATTGATTAATTTTATCCGTAATGTTACCTGATTTTTTATTTCTGTATTATTTTTTGATTTAGTTGCTTTTTTATTGTACATTGATTAAAAATGTAATTTATTGCTTTAGGAAATTTATGTGATTAAGTTAAAAAAAAAGTGTTTTGTGAGGAGAGATTTTCAATCATATATAAATTAAATGTTAAAAAAAAGCAGTTTTTGCTGATGAAGTGGTTTTCATGGTAATACATTGAAAATGCTGATGAGAAAAATGTGATCACTGTGATATTATGATAATGGTAACAATAATCAGCAATGTCAAGATCTTTCTAAAGGAAATGTTACCCTTCTTATCTGTAGAACTAGTGCATGCATGCATTAAGGATACACTCTTTAAATACTACTTGTAACTGCTATTGCTAATATCGCTCTATCTGGGCATACTCGCTGTCTTATCATTATTACTGCTTGTTTCTAAGATCAAAATTTTGTTTGATATTATTTTGTAGAAGACCATAATTCATTGACTATAAACTTCTTTCTTAAACATGTGTTTATTATGTTATTGCTTTCGCAAAAAAAAAAACTTCCATTTATGCTAACTGCTGAATTTTTTAATTTTTTGGTCAGATTTTCAAATTTGAGCAAATATAAATTTGTGGTACCTTTTTTAATAATACCAGGTATTAACAAAAATTATCAAAAGATTAATCACACATAAAGAAAAAAAGTTGTCAAAATTGATTAATCATCATAGCTCAGAGATGAGTGAAGTGAAATTGTCCATTCGGGCAATCAAATTGTTTTAAATGACGAACTTTGTGTAGTTGTTTTGCACATTTATTAAAAGCCTTATGAAAAGTTGTGACAAGAAAATTAGTCTGTGACCCAAAACTATCTGAATTTTGTATATCGTTTAAATTAGTTAGTCAAATCAGAAGTCATTATCCCAGATAGGCGTTTGGATTCATTTTCATTTGAAATATTAATTGCATTTTATAAAACAAAAATTTTTGGAAATTGTTTTCAAATTTTTTTTTCGTTGGATTGGACTTTAATGGATTTTTTCATCTACGTGATTGAAATAAATTTTAATTTTCTTAACTTTACTTTATTCTGTAATTCAGCTTAGAATTCATCATGTCTTACAGTTATTCGGACAGAATCTTCGGAACTAAGAAGATGGAATAATAAAGGACTATCTCAATTTGAATCAGTTAAATGTTCTGATGAAACAAGATGAAATACCAAAACTCAGATAAATAAAAAATCAAACCGGCACAATGTGTTCTTAAAAAATTGGCGCTTATATTTCTCGAAAAGTTTCTCGAATAATTTTCAGGATTTACAGGTCGTTATTCTGAAAATAACAAATCACAATGAATCTGAACGTAGTATAAAAGGCATTCAGATGGCGAGTAAAGACGAATTGTACTGAATATTTCATTCATAAAAATTTTTTGAATGAATGACATTAAGAATTTTGATATGAATATCGTAAGCATTTTTCAATGTTTTCAGTGCAATTAATTTCTGAAAAATTTAAAAAATGTAACATTTCACTCAAAAAT
The DNA here is from genome assembly GCA_008729115.1 of Dirofilaria repens. NCBI lineage: Eukaryota > Metazoa > Nematoda > Chromadorea > Rhabditida > Onchocercidae > Dirofilaria > Dirofilaria repens. Next base: position 77,166 of record SNRZ01000099.1, read on the forward strand.
ATCAATTTCTTGGGAAATAAAGCTTCGTCAAAATTTTAAGGATAATTATTTCTTCTCTATCTTTTCGGAGATAATTATTTAGGATAGAAAATCTGTACAGCACTGAAATGTTTAAAATTTTGAACTTTGAATTATTAAATTAATTGATGAGTTAATTTTACGACTATACTTGTGAATTCCATTTGCAATATAACATATAACTGCTAGGATACAATAAGTAAAAAATTTAATTCAGTAGTAAGTGAGAGAATGGCAAATATTGCATACTTATTAAATCATCATTAATTCAACCATTCAATTCTAAAGCAGATTTATTGTTATTATCTTTGAAATGGTGCTATGATATTTGATATATTACTTTTACTCTACTTAGTAATGCATATCAAAATATCATTTCACTCTGATAAATAATACTTCTTAAAGTTGCGCTAAGAAAAATGCCTCGCTAATTAATTTTTATATCAAAAATTTTCAATGATCCTTCACATATGCTTTACGAAATGCATGATGAATAGTGAGAGAATGGCAAATATTGCATACTTATTAAAAAATCGCGACAACAGGACAAAATTTTAGGAAATATAACATGAAGCAAAAATATTTTAAATGATTAATAATTTAACATCAATCAATAGGAAAGCCCAGAAAGACCAGTTCGCGCAATTCAATTACAAATTATTCTTTGGCCACACTTTTCGGCCGATTTTCCATTTTTTTTTCTGTACCAACATCGTCATTTCACTTTCATTTGGCGCAATAACATCATTTGTTATATAAAATAGGAAATTTTAATTTTCTTTATTGAAAATGCTTCTTCGCTAATTCTGCTTTACGTAAATTCATATAACAAGCGCATAAGGTGAAATGATCTCACAATCCCAGCCATTAACTAACCAATTAATTTAATTCAGTAATTAAATTACGCAAATACATATGAAAAACACAGGATGAATGATATATCGGAATGATATATTTAGAATGAATGACTTTTAGCAAAGAAAGTTCAATACTCAGGGTTAGAATTACCATTATGGCTTTTTGATATGATTTTAACTATTTAACGAATCCAGTTATTCATACATGAAAGTTCACATTAATTTAAAGATGATAAGCCTTGTTAACAAAACCCTGTTTTCATTTTATTTCCTAATTTAAGGCCATAGGACATTTCTGACTCTCTTTTATCGTGAGTGTTAGGACGAATTTTAATTTAAATAACAAAATTGGATTTAAAACTAGAAATTATTGTACATAAAGCAATTAGGATATTGTAATATTACAATATTAATATTAATATAATTATTATCATTGTTTTAATTGAATTTACTAACGATCAAAGCTATGAATTTTTAATTGCTTCACATCACCATGAACACTTGTTCTCTACGAATACGATATACATAACATATCAATCCAGAAGCATAATTCAAGTTCTGCAGTGAGTGAAATTGCATGTGTCGAGAAATGAATAGTAATAACTATTGGCAATTTTAAAGTTCCAATGATAAATGTTCAAAATTTAATAGTGTCAGGCTGTCGGGATTGTTCAGTGCAAAGCTGATAAGTACCAAATTAAACAATAATCAAGGACTCTGCCATCTGCACACTTTGCTCTTTAGCTTATTATCGACTCCACTAGGAACTTATTTGTGCAGTTCTTCGTTATCTAGCCTAGCACTGGTATCTATCTCTTCACTATATTAGCCACTCCCTTTCCCTTCCTGTCTAATTCTCATCCGTTCCGCAGTATCTCAATCCAATCAAACTTTCTTTCCAACTCATGTTTCAAACATTCCTATATTTACAACATGTGTACGTGATTGTCTATATGCGTGTACGTGAGTGTGTGTGTGTATGTGTGTGTGTGTGTGTGTGTGTGTGTGTACATATGTGTATATATAAATGTATATGTGTATGGATATGTGCATATGTATGTGTGCACCTGCTTCTCCGTTTTGTCTATTGGTGCTCATATTATTAAGGAGATAGTAGACAAGCTCGAGAAAAGCTCGATCTTGAAAACGGACTGTTATTGCCTTTTCATCACAGGACAGGCTCGAAGAGGTCGGACCACTTTATACGACTCGGACGACGAATAATATCGACAAAAGAAAAACTATGCAAGCAGATATGAAATGGATTTTTTAAATTGATTGACTAACATGGATTGGATATCGTTTTGGCCTTCTGAAATCTCTCACACAGTTATTCCTTCTCTCCCTCAATCTTGATATTGCATTTGTATAGTCCTTATAGTGCTTATATGCCAAATTTCACTTCTCACTAAAACGGACTAGTGACCAATGCCATATTTTTCGATTTCGTTTTTTTTTTTTTTTTTTTGTTTGTTGCATAGAAGACGAGAATGATATTCTTTTTGATCTCTAATGGCAGGTGTATGTGACCTGATTCTTATAGTTCATAAAAATATGAGTTTTTGTGATCTGCCTACTTAACTGTCACTATCCCTTTCCCCTAATTCATCTACGTATATGTTATTGTGTTACTTTTTGAATTCCATTAATGTCATGTCTGTTATGTGTTTCATTTAAGATTCAGAAAAAAGCATATAATAGAAATTATTATCTCTCTTCATTCATTCATTACGTGTTCGCCTACACTATTACTCATATCATCTTTTTCCGAACAACAATGGTTAGTTTTCCCAAGTTTTAAATTTAATTTAAGGATAAAAATAAAAACAAGTTTTGAAAATCTGTTATTGTCCTGAAGAAACGACGAAAATTTAAACTTCACGAATTGTCTTCTGTTAGTGGATTATTTCAAGCTTTCCAGCACGTATCAAATGTGGACTAAACATATTTTTAGAAGGTTTATAATTCATGGGCTCTGAATATTTTTGAGGAATAAAGCATTATTTTTTGCATTTTTGTTCAGAAACTCTTTAAATCCCTTCATAAGATGCTGTCGTCTGAGAAACAATTACTTAGTGTTTTTGGAATACCTATCTATTTATTCAGATTAGTAGTTTTAGTAAATCTCTTAGCAGTGAAATGAAATTAATGGCGTGTATTTAAGGGAAATGAGTCATCATTGCCGATGGAAATGTGCAGTAATTGTAAGTTTGTCGTTTTTCTTCACTTTAAGTGTTTTTTTTCTTTATCTTGAAATTTATCTCCAAGTTCGTATATAAAGCTAATAGTTTTTTTCTTCCAAATTACAGAATTATTACTCTTTATTCATCGATTTATTTAAACAAGAAATAGGAATTGATTAAAATATTAACAACCATATTTTATTCTGAACTAATATGCTTTTCAACAGCATGCTAAGAGTACCATAATCATTCATATCTTTTGAGTGATATTGATAAGCATTTGTTGATTACCAAATTATTTCCTCCTGCATCTTCGGCAGCGAGGGTTCTATAAGGAAAGCCATCATTAAAACTGTGGGAATTATGCAATTATCATTGATGTACTGTTTGCGGTATATGTTTATGAATTTTTGAAGCGCTTTTTTTCAGTAACTTGGTCCTTGAACTTTTTGTGATTCTTATTAAACCCACCCAGCAAACTTATTTCATATTTTTATTTCAGACTTAGCATCAATAATTTACTGTTTTCTTCAACTTTTTTTGTTATGCTGTTGTAAGTTATATAAACTAGGTTCAGTATAATACTAATTATGAACCTTTTTGACATGATGTATTTTATTCATGTTAGATCTATTTTATTATTTCTGAAGTAATTTTATTGCTCAAACAATTTTTCATAAATTTTCTTACTCTTTTTTTCAGTTGATGCATATGAATTACGACGCTTAGCACGACGCTTTAAAAAATTGGATTTGGATGGTTCGGGAAGTTTGAGCGTTGATGAATTTATGTCATTACCAGAATTACAACAGAATCCGTTGGTTCAAAGAGTCATTGATATATTTGACGAAGATGGTGATGGAGAAGTTGATTTCAGAGGTTTAATTAATACTTATTTTTCATAGAAATAATAATTTTTGTATCATTTCAATATTTAATTAATCTCTTCATTTTTAAAACAAAGATATGATAGAGTACGTTCTTTTTTTCAGAATTCATTCAGGGAATATCACAATTTAGTGTTAAAGGTGACAAAACAGTAAAGCTCAAATGTAAGTTTTGAAGTTTTATTGCAATCTGTAATTTTGGTTTCTGTAATATATGAAATAAAAAACGGAAGCTTAGCAAACCTTCCCTTGAAGATTGCCGACATATTCGCATATCACACGAATCACACGAATTGCCTCATGTAATTTTAATTCCTTTTCGAGAAATCTATTAACGGATATATTCTGCATAAGTCCCGCAATTGATATTTTTTTGGTGGTTTTTTTTAATAGTCTGAAATCTTTTTGGTGTCTGAATGGTTTTTCGATGATAGGAAACTATAAATTTTTGTACCTTACGAAAATTTTAAACTATTATAGTAATCCGCCGCAAAATTCAAATGATTAGGAGTATTGGTTAAAGAAGAGCTTTCTTTAAAATTGTACTCTAAAATTAATATTTGCATAAAAAATTCGCTGTACAGCGAAAAGCAAAAATGAATATGATGTACAGAAAAATGTAAGGAAAATTTTTTCAAATATTAATAAAGAATAATTACTGAAATTAGGTAGAAGCTATAACTTTGGTTTTCGAAAGGTAAATTCAAAAGAAAACATTTTAAAAAATCTGGAAGATAATTGTCCTTTAATTTTTTAAACTATTTTCAACTTGTAATACTCAATCATATTTATTTGTAGTTGCATTTCGTATATATGATATGGATCGGGATGGATATATCTCAAATGGAGAGCTCTTTCAGGTTTGTCTTACTATTCAGATTTGTCTTATTGTTAGCATATATTATAACATGATCATTTTTTTGGTATTTTGAAAATTTAAAAATATTGTCACTTTAAACATGCTTAGCATTCCCATTTTTAGTGAATTTTTATAAGATTATAAATCTATGAGAATTTGTTCCTCTTTATGGACTCTTCGAGATTTCAATCTCCATCCTGTTATAAATATTTTATTTATTGATTTTTACCGGACTTCTAATATCGTGTTGTGTACCTGTTGCTGATTGAGATGTGGACTGGGGTTTATCATTCGTCAAGGCAGTTTGATACCATAAGCATGCAATAATAGTAGAGTACCATGAAAAGGAATGAGTATTTTAAACGTACTTTTTATAAATCTAATTATTTCTTCATTTTTTGTGTTCTTTTTATTTGAAAGAAGTTAGCCAGAGAAGGTGTAGGAAGGAACTTTATTCTTAATTTCTCTCAAGATGTGATTGAATTGATTGATGTGGAAATAGAAAAATAATGTTATGTTGAAATTTTTGATTGTTAATCTAAATTAATAAATTATTTTAAATTTCAGGTTTTAAAAATGATGGTGGGAAATAATTTAAAAGATAACCAGCTGCAACAGATAGTTGATAAAACAATACTATTTCATGATAAAGATGGCGATGGTAAAATATCGTTCGACGAGTTCTGCAATGTAATTTTTAATTTTTTATTTTATATCAAGTTTTTGTAATTTTATTTTTTGCATAAATGTTGCAAATGATTGTTTTTGATAACTTACTTTTTGTCATTCGATTAGTTGGGATTCACCCGACTTTTTTGACGCATTTGATAATATTATGTCACCTCTTGTTTTATTACATTTAGTTTAGAGTTTTCATAATTATTTCTTATAAACTATCGACGATTGCATATAAAATTTCATATATTCTGTTTACCAAAATGATAAGGTCTTAAGTTTTCAATGAGACTTGCAAAAAATGCAGTTAGATATAGTTTTGATTATCTTCACACCATCTTGTAGGTCTTGAGTATCTAAAAATAGGTCAGGAATAATTTATCTTGATGTTTGCTTGCACTATCTCAATTTTCTTGAATATTTAGAAATGTTTATCATTTATAAGTAGTCGAGTTTTAGATAATTATTGGAATTATGTTTTTAGGTTGTGGAGCATACAGAAGTTCACAAAAAAATGGTACTAGAAAATATTTGATTGTGTACTGTCAGTTCGCAGCAACAGTGTTTTTATTTTGTTATCGTCAAAAAAAATAGATCTCTCAAATTTGGCAAAATGAACTTTTTTGTTTTTTTCTCTTTTATTTGCCGTAATCGATTTTATCTCTTGTGATTTATCTGTGAATTAAGCATTGTTATAACTGGATTAAAAGTAATATCGAATTAGAATATCGAATTAGAACAGTGATAGAAATGAGTTTAAAATTAAAGCATTGTGAACAGTCGATTGGTATCTTCACATCTTTTTTCTGTGATTTATATTTCGCTTTCATACAATATTTCGTGATCTAGGTCTTTTTCGGTCCAGATTTGTTATCATGTATAAATTTCATACAATAATTTTTATTTTGATAATACGTAGAATGATATATAAAAGAAAAATTTTGTTCCTGTTATAAGTTGATGCTAATCAAATGAAGAGAAACGAATTTAAAGGAAGATACTTAAGAGATTTATTCAGTCAGAGTGAGTAGAGTAGGTTAGTAATTCATTCGTAATTTTGTGCTTATAATTGTGGTTTTAATTTTTTTTCATGAATCCAAACAGGATGCTGAAATATCTTGTAAAAAGCTTTTGAATTGGTTATTTCTTTAGTTTTAGGAAAGTTTAGTTTATGCTGTTCAATAATTATGTGTAGAAGTCTATTACATTGCAAAAAATATTTAAAATTCGATTGCTACGGTCTATTTGATCCGGAAAAGTGCCAGAGTGTAATTTTCGACTAAATGTATTCAGTGCATGACCACTTAGTAGATTGGGATAGTCTCGCTAATTAGAGGATTTCAAGAAGTTATCAATTTTAGACGTCTTTTTTTCGTTCTTTGTTCCATGCGCTCTCTTAGCTTGATTAAACATTTTCCTTCGAGTTCCCTATAATGTTATCACTCCCTAGTTAGTAGAAGCTATTTTTTCATTTTGTTTTTGTTTTTTGTTTTCTCATAAACAGTATAGTAAGATTCATTAATCATTCGGGATTTTGATCATCATATACATTGAAAATTATTACGACATGCAGTTGAAGTAATCGAGAGCTACTTTTAAAAGCTATTTCTGCACACTGCAAATAGATTCGAAATTTTTTCGATTTTATGGAATATATTGTATAAATTGCTTGAAGTTAAAAATCTTATTTTGAATATGCTGCAAACTAGATGGAGGATAAACGAAGTCAGTAATATGATCTGCCATGCATTTCTTTTTAAAATTATTTTGCGCGAAAAATAAGAAAGTACTAGCCAATTAAAATGGGATGGTTCGCTTCGAAGATTCGACCATTTGTTTATCAGATAAAACATAGTTTATCATTATACGAGGGAAAATTCAGATATAAAGCAAAAAAACATAAGGAGGAGTGTTTTTATGATGCTTATTATTAAGGTAGAATAGGTAAATAGTCCTACGGATGATGCTGAGAAAATAGAATGTTATTGTCAGATTGTAATGGGATTATAAAAACATAGTAAGTTTAATGTAAAGCTTTTTAAGCAAAATAACAATGGAGCTTGCAAAGAATTATATTTGATTAGAAAATCGAAATAGCATGGAAAAAGAACATGTCAGAGAAGGACTTGTGATGAAATTCTTGAGAACAATGAGGCGAGAAATTTCAGGTTGAAGTTGGTCGTTTTTAGTTTCAGTCATTTGAATTTATTTTAATAATTTCGTCATAACTTATAGATTTATTTTCCAACTAGTTGGTTGCTGATGTTGAGTTGCTAATGAAAACATATGTACTGCGATTGTGCGCTGTTTGTAATACAAAGCAACCAGTTCGACCCAAAGGTCGATATAACAATGCTAAAAGTCAACAGGCCACATCTTCAACAACTATAGTAATGAGGAATGATAGGAGGAAATTCGCAGTATGTGATAGTTTCGTCGAATATATGATCCGAAAGTATCAGGAGGAATTGCAACGGTTGTCTGTGCTTATTAGAAAAGAGGCAATTCAGCGACACAATAGTTACAACGAGGTTAAATTTTGATTTGATAATTTCTCGTTATCTCCAAAGAGCAATTCATGTGATTTCGTAGATTTTTTTTTTTTTAGAAAAACGTGACTGATATTTAGCCAATATAGAGCGCTTCATTATAATATTGTTTGTACATAATAATTATGTTTTGATATATACGTTAATTATGTTTTGATATATACGTTTAAACTAATATGAATCAAAATTAATTCGAAATCCAATTGAATTTTGAAGTCTTCAGTCATTCAGTGCTCATAAATCTATGATGATAATTTGATGGCTGCGTTTTTAAGTGAATTCACTATTTTTACCTAAATTACGCTTATTTTTTTGAATAGATAGTTTAACATAATGCCAAGAAATTATTCGAATTTTATGAACGCTGCTATAAGTTATGATTATTTTAAGTCTTGAGCTTTTCTCTTTTTTTCAGACTGCTCAATATCGAAATACTATTATCATGGGCCTACGTCGAATCTTGGTACGTAGCCATGACCAATATCTTGTACCCGTAGGTTCAACAGCTTCAGGACTTGCTAGTGGTGTATCGGATATCGACTTAGTTTATATGTCAACAACTGATGAAAAACAACGCGAAAGATTATTGCGGTTACTTGCTAAGGAAAATTTTAGAAGGTATCCATTTTAAAATATCGAAATGCTTTTTTGACTTTTTGAACTCAATATCATTTATTGGAAATGTATTTTATGCTTGCAGATATTTGCAGATATATAATTATGCCTTGTAGTATTTCTACAAAAGCTCTGAATTCGAGTGTAAGAATTCCTGATTTCATGTAACGTCTTATGTTTTACAAAATGAAATTTAAATGTATACTTAAACAAATTTTCACTTTTCGCTTTTTGTTAAAAATTAGTACCTTTGTTTTTAGAACATTTATGACGGAAGTAAAAACTAGAATCAAAGAATCCTCTTTATATAAGGAGTTCGACTGGTCTCAAACAGACATTATTCACACAGCTCGGGTACCAATTCTTCATTTGCAAACACAAAAACGTATGCAGGTTGATATTCAATTCGAAAAATATGCATCAATTAGAAATACTTACTTTGTTCGACGTTGTGCTCAGGTCTAGTATTGCAATGTCTTTGATATTTTATCTGGAAATTTAAAAATATTTATACATTAATAAAAAACACTAACATATTTAATATGATATTTAATATGAGAAACAAGGTTAACATAGAAAGTTATAAATTTTTTTAAAATTTTATTACTTTGATTCTGATATATCATGAGAAATTCTTTAACTTTAGTATGACGCACGAGTGGTTTTGCTGAACATATGGGCGCAAAAATGGTTAGAGTCTCAGCGATTGAAAGACAGCAAACATGGCTTATTTTCTAGCTATCATGTTTTGATGCTAGTTCTACATTTTTTGCAGGTATATGAGACATTGTTTTTGTTAACAGAATAATATAAATTTCAGGCAGTACAATGTTGCCGTACAGAAGATTTTTTATAATAGCAACATCTACTTTGTCAAAATTTGTACATTCTACATAGATTTTTTTGGGAGGGTTGAATTTATGATAGTCGGGTGTTCCATTTGATTCATTTTTATGGGTTCATTACTCATTATTTCTCTTTTTGGAGTTAACAGTAAATAACAATTGAATAGTTTAAAAGTCATTTCAAAAAATTTTTCATGATTAACGCGGTCTAATTAGTCTTTAACTTTTTCGTTTGCAGTGCACTGGTTCTTACGGTATTCAACCGGTCCTACCAGTTATGTGCAAAAAATTCAGAGGAAATTTGAGGCCTACCCTACCAATCCAACGAGTGGCAATATCTTTATATGAGAAACCTGTATTTTTCTATATTTCAAACTTATTTTGTTTTCTGTCTTTCGTTTAGTTTTGAACCGTAATTTCTTGAACTAAAATGTATATTTCTTAATTAAAATCTTCTGTGCCAGGATTTGAATTTAGGAAAATCTGGATTTCCAAGAAAGACAAGAACCAGATGTAGCAGAATTGATATTGCTATTTGTTAGTCATTATGCAAAATATGACTTCAATCATACTAGCTTTCACCTAAGCAATGCTACTGTTACTGAGAAAAATCAATTCGGGTGAGTTTGTTTTTTGTTCCATTATGTCTTTCTCCCTCATAATGATATGGAATTTTTCTAATCATTGGCATTAAATTCAATTTTTTTAAATTTCACTGATGCGTTTTTTAAATTTCACTGATGCTTTGTGGGATGAAAACTGGAAAGCTTTATTTTAGAATTTATTGCGAATTGATGTGTTTGTATCTATGTGTCTGTGTATTCGTGTGTGTCTTTATGCATTTTTTTGTCCCCTCATTTCGTGTGGATGTGAATAAAGATTAAGTAGAAGAATCACCACTGAAAATTGGAGCAGTTACATTATGGGTTTTACCAAGTGTTTAAATTTTTCAAATTTGTGAAATATTATTGTTTCGGCTTAGGCGATGCAGTTCTTCTGTCCATAACTGTTTATTCAGAAAGTTTAATTGATAAATTCTCATTTTCATTAATTTTAGGCATTGTATTTTATTTCAGCAATGACTATGAACAACATCAACTTTCGATATTTGATCCATACGCCTCAACTACAATTTGTCGTGTTAAAGGAGGAGCAGATTTATTAACAAATGCTTTTCAAATTACCAAAAAAGCTATGCTTGCTGGCCATTGTCTCAACTGGCCGATATCATGAAATAGATATAGGTATAGATATATCTCTTTCAAAAATATTGCTCAAAAAAATTTATTTCAGCAACTGTGTGAATTTCATACTTCTCTATATACTTTTCTAGAAGAAAAAAAGGATTTTCGATACTCAGAAATTTGTATTGTAATTTTTATAGACAAAAAATAAAATGTTATCTGAAGTTGTATTTCCAATATCACTTTTCCTTAAAAATTATTGCATAATACATAAAAAAATACTCCTCATGTATTTGCAATTCATTTTTAGAATATTTGGTGATTGATCATCTTGATAATTCGATAAATATAATTCGGTAATAAATTTTCATAATAACAAAGTTCCTGCTATACATATTAAATTATAGGTTCGGTGATTTCTTCAGAAATGAAAAATGAACTTTACTGTCACATAAAATTAATTCTGCTAGAACGGAATTGTTAATTAAGGCAGTGGAAGAGCTCTTAAAAAATTAAGGCAGTCGTAAATAAAAAGGAAAGCTTTTTCGACATATAAAAACAACACAAAATGGCGAAATTCGGAATATTTATAACTCTTATGACATACTAGACTCAATGGATTATTGCAATAATGATGCATCTAACCAATATTTATTTACAAATCTCCCTCAACACAGAGCTTTATTCCCATACACCGTTTTCGCTTCTGTACCATAACGTTTGATAACTTCCTTGGTGACACAGCAAAAATTTACAATCACTAATTGACTCTAAACATAAATTTTAAAAATGTAGATCCGGAAAATCCATTTTTTGAAGATCTATCAGGTTTATATTGATGTTTAGCATTTTTTGATTATCATTTTTTCTTAGCAATGTTCCAATCCAATCTTACACACTTCCATCCAATCCAATTGAAACAAAAGCCACATATGACCGTGGATTTTCTAGCGATTGATAACTCAATTCATTTGAAATTTCTTCAAACAAGTTGAAAACATCTCTTTTACAACTAAATTTTACAAAGCATTCAACATTTTTAATGAATACTGAAAAGTGTTAGAGAAATACCATGGATGATCATCAGCGTACAGAAAGCATTTTATGATATTTCTAGCTATAACCCTCATCTGTTTTCTGCTTAAATTCTCGATAAGATTAAATAATGACTTTCTATTTTGCGATGGCATTCTATATACCTCATCCCATTGCTTTTCAGTTTTGCATTTCAATGTTTTCTTCGTTGAAAGTAATCCCTTTTTAACTGATCTATTTCACGAGTTAAAGTTATTTCATATTTAAAAACTATCTAGTATAGTGATTGATTTATAAAAATAATTTCATTATTCTAAAAGCAAAATAACGATTGAAAGATGATTTTTTCCTTTTCCTTCCCCTTCCTCCTCTTAATTCTTCTCCTATTCTGCGTCTCTTTATTCCCGACTTTCATACCGATTTTTTTTCTTATTTATCTTTCAAATGTTTCAATTCAAGGAAGTTTGAACAAATTTTGCGTTTCCTGATGATCTTATTATCTTGTCTGAGATGTTTTTGGTCAAAAGTCATAAATACCCCACTGTAAACCAAATTAGCAAGTGTTATTCTACCGTCCTTCCATTCATAAAGAATGTTTCGAAAGAAGCTGAATGGATTCTTCCATTGATAAAGATTGTTTCGAAAGAAGCTGAATGGATTCTTCCGTTGATAAAGATTGTTTCGAAAGAAGCTGAATGGACTAAACTTCTTGCATTGACTGTTTGAACTAGTAAACTAATAGAAAAAAAATTTAAATTGCTAGAAAGAAAAAAAAGATAGCTATAGAATTCCTGCTAATGGAAAAAGGAAGGAAGCATTTAAGCATCATCCTTTGATTGCTATAGCAAGTAAAGAACAATAATTTCAGTCGTTCATTTCGAAATAATCTCGAATTATTTCTAATTAACAAACTTTTTTCTTTCAATATATATCGCATAATGAATGTGGCGATCTTCTATCACAAGCTGCCAATGATGCCTTCTGTTTATGCACGATTCCATCTTTGTACATCTATAAGCTGCTGAAGAGGGAAAAAATTATGATTTGGAAAACTTGTGAAGTTTGCTACCAAAGAAATTTATTCGGAATATTTTTCAGTTTTACTTCAGCTCTATGCTTCAATTGTTGAGAAGACATTTAAATAACTTAAAAAACATTACAAATTATCGTTTCAGAAATTAGAAAATGAATTTCCAATGAGCTAAAAGACTGCTATGATTTCCAAAAATATTTATGTAATAAATTTTTTAAAATATACAAAATTAATGAATAGAGTCGAAAATAAAAAATCTAGATGATGCTTACTTTCAGATATTCAAACCTTAATTCAAGACTACTGAGTACAACATTTAATATTCTTGCATTCACAGAATATATCAGCGTTATAATTTAACTTTTCGTCAATCTATAAACTACTGACGAAATGCGTTCTTCCAATTAGCATACTTCATTGCATTTTAATGACTGGTCATTTTCCAATGTCAGATTTCAGTTTAGTTAAAGAGATTTTAGTATGAAATCACTGTGATGATTTTTGTAGTGCGTTTCGTTTATCTCAGAAGAAAACGTATCATTTATTATTAACTATACAAAAGAAGAAAAAATGAGCAGAAGTGAAGATGAAAGATATGGAATCATCCCAAATAATTACCATCAATCTATTGTTTTATCATGCCGAATACATCAGTAATGTATAGAATGAGGCGATAGATATGGGTCGGAGAAAACGTTTCAGAGGGGAGGAGTAGTAGACATTCCAATCCACGAAGGCCTATTTAAATGGTTAAGTTGTTTGCATATACATGATGACACAGCATATGTAATCGGATTCACACGTATAAATTTCTATTTCGGATCGAAAGGAATCGTTCATCATTCAAGGCATCAGTTAGTCAGTTCATTACAAAACTTGATTCATCTCACTGGACATTCAATCATTTCCTCAATCTCTTCGTCTCTCAATAAGTGACTCTTGTCATACCTATCTGTTCTAGTCCTTTATAATCCAAAACAATTTCGCGGCAGTGTCCAGAGCTTTATTCCTTTAAATCCCAGCAGTGACGAACGATGGAGTCAGATGGTCGTATAAAAGCCTATAAATTTGTTGCCTATTCTGCTGTGTCATTTTCCGTTGTTTCGATATTATCTGTTGTCATATCGTTACCGATGGTTTATAATTATGTGGCACATGTAAGACGACAAATGCATCATGAAATTAATTTCTGCAAGGTAATTCTTGCAATATTTGGAAGTAAATTAAAAAGATCTCGCAAGTTAAATAAAGTAGGACATTATGGAGTTTTCGGAGAATTTTATTCCATAAAATAAAATACAGCTTTTTCAAATTTTTCACATTTTTTGTTTCCCTTTACCTGAGGTTCTTGTTCGGGAGTCAAAATTTTCAAAACTGCACAAAGTGTAGAAGTCTACACCATAATGTTATTAATAATATAATATTGACTTTTTTAATATCTTTCCACTCATTCTAAATTCTTTTTATTGTGAATACATTTTATGCAAATAACGAAATAAGATTATTTGAACTTTATCATCTTAGCTTTCTTATAAAGCATTTAAGTATTGCTGGATAACAATGGATACCCTTTTGTCTACATGGACGTTTAAAAACTTATCTCTCACAGTTCAATATCACTATTTAATTTTACGTAAATCAACATCATCTATTATTAATAATCTGTTACTAATCACAAATATAGTTATCAGGAACTTATCAATCATAACGCACTTAGTATGACAGAAGAATTCTCTTTTCAACAAACTTGCGGGAATCAGGTCATTAAATTTTATATTGTATCTGCAATAGATGAAATTTGGGTCAAAAATCGGTATTTGTTCTTACGCAGATACAGCAACGAAGGTGAAAAAAAGAGGGCTTTTGTTTGCATTGCGCTTGAATATATATTCGACATTATTGACCCGGATTCATAAGTTCTCATTTATAGTGATTGATAAGCATAAAATCAAAATTTTTGTTCTTCTAAATATAAGAGTTAAGTTACTTTTCACAGTTTCTAAAACATTCTCTAGATTTCGTCAACAGTCATTTATACAACAGTAGGAAAAATCAAAATACTGCTTCAGATAGGGGATTTGCCATAATTAAATTACGCTGACGAAAGATTCCAAGTTTTCGATCACTTTTTTCTGCATAGTGATTAAAATCGAACCCTAATTTGGTAATTTAAAGATTTCATCTTTTTTTCAATGGAAAAAATAACCTTAATTATAAATTCATTCAGTTATCTCGATTAAACCCAGAACTAGAAATAACCATTGTTTTGCAAAATAAGATTGAGGAAAGATCGATATTTATTTTATAAATTTTAGTTATGTCGTGAAGACATGAATCAGTTATATTCTCTTCTGTCATCCTTTGTTTCGAAATTGTAGAGACCAACATTTGAGCCTAAAATTATTACTACGAGAGATGAAAGAAGATGATAAGAACTGCTAAACTTGCATAACTGATTATAGTTTCAAATATAATTCATTTGTAAATTCTGAAATTCTCATTCAATATTGTTATTCAACAACTATTCATTTCAATTAATCCTGCCATAGCATCGAAATAGCTAGCTATTAAGTGCTAGAAATTGCTAGAAAATTCGCAGGTTGATAACAGCATTAAAAATATTTTATCAAGAATAAGTGCTGGTGCTGAGAGTAGAATTTGCTTGCTAAACTATTTCAATGATTCTGACTTATCTGACTTTTCTGCATTGTTCATTTTAACGCTTCTGCTATCTTTCTTTGCATTATTAATTTAATAACTGGTTATTGAATGTTTACAAGAATTAATAAGTAGAAAAGCCGGGATATGTGCTCAAATTGCCATCGGAATCGACGATACTCTAATCTATTTCTGTTTCCCTGTCAGCTTGTCAATTACTTTGTACCGAATTTATCGAATTTATCCGTCACAGGCTGTCATGACTGTAGTGCTTCTTAGAAATATAAACTTCAAAAATTCTGGGAATTCTTCATTTGTTTGTTTACTTTTTGTATTTCATTACTTATCCATATAATTAATCCCCTTTCGCTATTTCATTTGCAATCTTTGACAAATCTTCCGAATAGCTTAGTTAATCTTCTGAATAATTTAATTGATTTTTTGAATAATTTAAATTTAATTAAACTGCCAATAGAATAATCTTCTTTTGGAAGATTATGACTGAGCGAGGGATTGTGTTAATTGAAGAGAGTTCTGAAATAATTGACTTAATATTCCCAACTAACGATTGCTCGATTAAATGAATGAATGATATCACAAATTTAAATACTGTCTCATTTATCTCCCAAAGTAATTCTCTGAACAAAAACTTGAGGAAAATAAATTTTAGTTGTTTAAGACACATACTAAAATTATTATATGGTGATATAATCGATAGTACGAACTTAATTTTCCTTTTCAGTATTGATCAGCAATGGATAATGTTAGATCTAAATGAATCGAATTATCAAAATTTCAGGGTTCAGCAAATGATATATATATTGAAGTGAATTATATGAAGAACGCACCTGGAAGTTTTAAATCTAATAACAGAACAGCACGACAATCTGGTTACGCTGAAGTGAACCCTGTAGCAAATGTGCAGTGTGAAAGCTGCTGCATTCAAGGTCCACCAGGCCCACCGGGTTTACCAGGCAAACCAGGAAAATCGGGCAAGCCAGGTGTACCTGGGAATCCTGGAATGCCAGGTAAACCACCAATTGCTCCTTGCGAACCTATAACACCTCCACCATGTAAACCATGTCCACAAGGTATTGCTTTTTAAATTTGCAACTAAAGAAATACTATGATATAATAATTAATTTATCAACTAGTTATTAGAATTTTAAAAACTTTTCGACAACTACCATAAACATCGGAAACTTTTGTTGAATGTAAAGATCTTTACTATGTTTTAAGATAAGTTTATGTTGTAATTATTTTTGCTTTATCTTTCAGCAATTTGCTTAGAAATCGTGATTTTTACATTATAAAATATGATTAATCTTTTATTCATGCTCATATTTTTAGGTCCACCTGGACCCCAGGACCACCAGGAGCACCGGGAGATCCCGGAGATGCTGGAACGCCCGGAAGGCCAGGCATTGATGCAAGCCCAGGAAGTCCCGGCCCGCGAGGCCCTCCAGGACCACCAGGTGAACAAGGACCACCAGGACCAGCTGGTGAACCTGGCATACCAGCACAGAGTGAACCACTTACACCAGGACAACCTGGGGAGCCGGAGACCCAGGACCGCCCGGACCTCCAGGACCTCCTGGAGCACCAGGTGCAGATGGAGCTCCAGGACCGGCAGGGCCAAAAGGACCTCCAGGACAAGATGGACCACCAGGTGTTGATGGACAGCCTGGACCTCCCGGACCAGCCGGACCCCCAGGAACACCGGGGGAAAAAGGCATTTGTCCTAAATATTGTGCTATTGATGGTGGTGTTTTCTTTGAAGATGGTACCAGGAGATGATTTTATTGATAAAAAACTATATTTTCTACATTTATTTGTTCCTAATTTCACATCAAAACTTAGTTGTATTTTCTAAATTCGTTTCCATCTGTTGTATTTTCTAAAATTCATTTCTACCTATAGTGAATTCTGGAATTCAGAAATGGTAGATCAGATTTCTAATAATTTTCCACTGAAATTTAAAAAAAGCGATGTTACCATTCCTCTTTGATATTAAATTAGAAGTTTCGACTAAAAGAATTTCTGGCTCATTTTCCGATTATCAATGCTTAACAATCGATTACCTTACTTCTAGTGTACTTTTTTCTTCCTTTTTTATCTCAGTTTTTGTTATGCTTTTTTTTGAGAGATAGCTATCGAAAGAAGATGGTTTTTAATGTATTGTTTATTCAGGTGATATTGATTGGTATAAGCTTGTTATCGCTTGACAAATGTCATTTCTCAATTTATTTGTTAACTATCCTGGCGTAATCATTCAACATGGAGGAAGTGAGTAATGTGTTATGTATTTTCAAAAGCTGCATGAACTATGCTTTTATTGTGACTACTGCGAGACAGTAAGTAAATCTTAGCAATGTTACTAAGTTTCATTTTTTGTGCAATAAATATATAAATGCTCGATTTAATGTTAATAGTGAAATCAGATGATGCCTTTTCTATGAAATCAGTTTAAAACAGCTAAAAAGTTGTTCTTTACTTTGCAATATTTCTTCATATGTTATCTGCATCGAAGTATTAATTGAATTATGCTAACAAGAAGTGATATTGCGATATCTATTTTTTATTCTTCATCCAATCAAAGTAACTTTTTGAATCAGTTCAGTTCAGTTCATCGGGACATCAAAATATAAAAGAATTGCATGGAACGGTCAGTCAGCATTCATTTGAAAATTCATTAAACACAAGCATTCCCAATATCTTTCTTAGTCATGTTGCTGATGCTAAATCGAATATTTTGATTAATTCAGTTGCCGAATTCAGAATATATTATGGATAGCTCTGAAGGATCTCTTAAAACTATACTAAATAAGAAACTAACGATAAATATAAAAATACAAGGTAAATATCTTTTTTTTTTATAGAATATTATGGACTAGAAAAACAAGTATTTTTAATTCAATTGAAGAGATGCAGCTGGCTGCATTTGGTATTAAATCTGCCAATAAGACTGCTTTCCTCATATATTTCTTCCATCTGCCATGGAATTTATTCATTACTCCTTCAAATGAAATATTACAAAAGCAGAAATATTATTGCCAAAATTATGAGAAACAATATTATACGGAAGGTCATTCTACAGCTTTGATAAAGCTTTTTTATACAGCAGTTTTAAAAAAGTTCAGTGTCGCATAGTGTTATTTGTAATTCTCAATTCTTTATTATTAAATATAAGTAATCGATTTTCTTGTGCCGGGAATTTATGGGACCACATTTCACTATCATCAATTCATTGCCATTATCAGTTTTATTGAACCCATTAACAGTTTTATTGACATTGAAATAAGTAAATTATATAAGCTGCAGCATTCTATTCCGCTCCAACTTCTCTGCTTTGTCTGAGATCAAGAATTAGTCTAATAGCAAAGACAATACAAAATTGGATAAAAGAACTATTCATTTCATATATCATTGATAAAGTTGACAAAAAATTTTTTATAAATTTTGAAAATGCTTTATCACTCATTCAACTCATTTTGTCACATGATCAGATTTAATTCTTCTTCTCGAAATAAATTGACTAGTGGTTTCAGATCGAAGAAAAAAAAAGTTCGAGAAGAAACCACTACATTCATTTGTTCTCCATATGCTTATATTGTTAATAAGTTCAAGACAAAGCGGATTTTTCGTTTTTTGATCCTTTTCGAAGTTAGCTTTAAATTAGGTTTTAAATTACGTATGGAATGAATTTCATCAAAGGTATAAGGTTTTTTAATGATTTCAAGTACTATTGATACTCTAATGAAGTTTTAAATTTTTAAGGAAGCTCAAATGTGAACAAAGCAATCACTTTATGAAAGGTTTATTCAGAAATTTTAGGATAAAAATGAATATATAGATATGCAAATGTTTTTAAGCGCTAATACAGCAATATACATCTTTTTATGTAAATTAATTTCTTAAGATATGTTAAATGGCATTTACCATATAGATATCAAAAAATTTTTTTTGAATGCAATGTTGTTCATTTGTTTCATTAAATTGCTAAATCTTCACATAGCAGAATTCTTCTGAAGAACAATATGCTTAACCGCTGGTTGTGTTACAAATTACAACTAAATTTTGCAGGCTGTCAGATTCATAGAATCATATTTTGAATTTTTCTTTTCTCTAGTTATTCAATAAATATGAAATATTTTTGTTTACGACTACATTTGAAATAAATGTGATCGTGATATGCTGGCAACAAAGGCTCAGGACACCATATGGGAAGAAAGAACAGGTGGTATCAGAGCACTGAAAAATAAACAAATATGACAAATGTGATATGAATATTATGCGATTTTACTAGGACTGTTACCGATTGTATTTGTCTCTGATTTTCGATTCAATGATTCAACAAGAAATTATTGAATCAATCGATTAAGCAGTTCTTATTAACATCATGTCATGCGATTCGTTTCACACTTTGGTAAATTATAAAATGATACTTCGGTATGAGCTTTCTTTCATCTCTTCTCTTCTAAAAATGCTTCAACATGAAGAGATATAATACTATTGGAATCGGAAAAAAGTTTTTCCAATCACTGCGTTGAATACATTTTCATTTCCTTATACTCATTACATATTTATTATTACCTATTAGTAAAAGCATAAACGATGTTGCTTTAGAAAATGTCATTTATGTTAATAAAATCATCTGCTGATGTAAAGATAATATTTATAATGACCTAATATTACGTATTGTAATAATTAGTGATTAGAGTTTCAGCTATCAAATCGTGTAATTTCTCAAAAAAATAATCCTTATTCCTGAGATTTCCACTATTGTCGTCACTGTCGCTTGATTTAATTCGAGAAATCTAGATTATGAGTTAGAATGGAGATACAACAATACCCTGAATTGCTAGAAAATTCAAACGTAAATTTTTCATTATAAAAGTTGGAAACTTTTTTTTGAGATTATTTAATAGACTCAGTAGAAACTGAAATAAATTTGTATTCTTGGTAATAAAACGTTATTTTGAGCCAATACTGACAATGGGTGAGATATACAAACAAGATGTTCAGAAAATATCGCCATCTGGCGGATTTAATCTTCGTTTAACAGTGCCTAAAAAACATTATTCAGTACAACGAAACGATTCACTGCAATTTATCATTACTCCCGTCTTCGACAAGGTTGTTTTTAATAAATAATTTCTCTATATTTGACATTACATATTTTGCTATCGTAATCATGAAATCAATGGAAAATTTCATTCTAATAAAGAAGTAATCCAAAGTAATTCCAGACTGCAAACCTTCCCTTTTTGTTAAATTAAATCAACTGCAATTTTTTGCTTATTTAGTTCTCTTTGATATTTTCTAAATATTCAAAGATGAATAGAATTATGATCTCTTGACAATGTCATAGCCTTTTTTGACCAATTGATGGAGCGAGCTCATTTCAAACAAAAAAGAAAGTATAAACTTTGATTTAGATTATTTGAAAAATAAATTTGAAAAATGTCTAAATATAAATTTGTTTGACAAAATTTTTTTTTCAAAATTGCTTGATGTCGCATGATACTAGTTCAAAGCCAAGTCCATTCTTGTCTGAAATATTGGTTCATTTTTTGTTTAAGAGAATATGAGAATTTTAGCAAGGAAACTTTTTTCCGAAAATAAGTTTGAAACTCTTCAAAATCACTCCCTTACTAGTGAATTATATGCAGATGGAGGGAGCATCATTTGATTTTCTCATTTCATTGTCCAATGAGAAAAATTTTTGTCAAATTAATCCAATGTAATTCGGGTCGCACTTGTTTTAGACAACAATGCAAAAAAAAACGCCAAGCTCACCAGCTACAATACTTACTGTTGCTGGATTATTTGTTGTTGGCATAACATTAATTTTAAGTGGCATTATCGTGATATGTCAGGTTTGTCCTATCAGTCGTATCTTAGCCATTAATTTTTTTTATCAGTTAAATTCATTAATTTGGGTTATAACATAACATAATTGCGTATTTGATGTAATTATGCATATCTTAGTAAATTTTTCATTTAAAAGCTTTTTTCCATTAAGAGATTCCCATTACTTACTTTTTCTATCCTAAAAAAGTGCTAGAAATTCTATAAACAGACAAGAATAGAGCCCAGAATAAGGATTTCAAATTAATAAGCGCTAGCACTCTTTGTTATTTATATATGAAATAAAATATTTGAAAATTATAACTTCATTAGATAATATATGTTTGCAGCAATCGGACCAGTCCTTCCGCATCTGTGGTAGCTTATTCATTAGCTTCGGTATGTCCATGCTGTTCATCTGTGCGATGCTTCAACGTAAGAATATCTTCAAATTTATTGAGGAACTCAATCAGGATTTGTATTTCTTCTACATGAGTGATAGCTATATGTGGAAACTGATGTTCGTTAATCGAAGTCAACTTCCGGAAGCTCATGAAGGATGAAATTGTGCTTAATAATAAATATCACTCAAATTAACTATCCATTTACAAAGATTGGTATTGATTATAGATTTCGTTCCGCTACAGTATGTCTTTGGCATATTTGTATTATTGCACGAGCTTTTATAATATAAACGCGTGACTTAATAAATCCTAACAATTATATCGTTCATAATGTATAAAAATATTAAATGTAGAAGGTTATTGATCACTAAGCTCTATAATTAAAGCATGATAAGCTACACTGTATATCGATCCATTTATTCTGAACAGTGTAATCAGCAACATTTACTAGATGATTACGTTTACTTTATCAATCATATTTCTTCTTACAATTACCAAAATTAGGATAATCAAAAAATAAATATTCTTACTGTAATAATTTTAACCATTCTTTTTGATGTTTGCATGTAAATTTTCATTTTATAAAAATGAAAAATTTATAAAAAGTGATTTTTTTTGCTCTTTTACCAATAAATTTTTTTTTTTTAAATCGTTTAGACGGTTGCACTATAATATATTTCAAGATGTCTACGTAAGTCTCTTTTCACAGCTAGGCGAACTTCTAGAACGTTTAATTTAATTTTGGTTCATGGTTTATCACCTAGGTTAGGAAAAACCCTAAAAAATACAATTCTGTTTGATATTGAAAATATTAAATCTTCGAAAATAATTGAAAACCTTGAAAACATTTGTTCTTCTTGACCTTCGATGTCAATAAACAAAAAATTTAAGAATAATAAATCAGTTGATAAGCATGCTTTGAAAAATCCTTTCAGAAGAATTGACCCTTCATACAGTTCTTCTGAAATAATTCTTAAATTTTTCTCATATTTTTGCGTTTTGCATTTGCAGTTTGCAATCATCAGAAGAAAAAGAAGCACATGAGGAAGTGATTATTGAAACAAATAATGAAGGTTTGGGAATGCGTGTCGACGAAACTTTACATGTCAATGATATAACTAAACAAGGTCCCTGTGATGGTAAATTATTACCTGGGGATCACATTATCCAAGTGCATTTTATTTTTGTTTCAAAAAATTAAAAAAATTGCTAGTTGCATTTTTTTGAAATTTCAAAATTTGTTTGTTTATAGTTTAAACAGTTAAAAAAGTTCATTAAAAAGGGAAGGTAGTATAACATTTGTTTTTGATAAAAAAGTGAAAGCTTTTTTTTTCCCAAAATGCAATTCTGAGAAGCCAACCACAAAACATTTCTTCTGTGATACGCAATTATCACTTTGTATAATCTTTCCATCTTTGCTTTTTACATTCTGCGGTGAAGAGATTGTTAAAATTTTAGAAAGTCAAGACTGAAATCCTTGCAAATGGAAATTTGTCTATAAGAATATAGATGAAATTAATGGAATAATTTAAGATCGGAGATCGCACTGTTCAAACAGTTGATGAAGCCAGGGAAGCAATTGAAGCAGCTGGTGTGACAATTCGAATTGTGTTTGACCGTGGACTACAAAGTGTAATTGTTGTTACTAATTTATTATAGTTTTTTAAATTTATTAAGTCGAAAAGTGCTAAAACGAAAAAAAAATGAGCATTGAACTTTCACACATTCCTTTGAATTTTGTTGCAGTAAACATGTTGATAGAAAGATCAGTAGAGATGCTTTCAGACGACTCAGGATAATATTCCAGAACAGTATGAAAAGTTATTTAAACGTCGCGAAGGCTTCACTTATCATTACGTTCAAATTAATTATATAAAGGGATGTAAATTCGGTCTTGGCATCAAGCACTTTCAAAATAACGTAATCGTATCACGTATTGATCCAGGTTCTATTTCAGTTTTATAAATCTGAGATAACCAGTCAAATATTCTATTTATTTTAAAGCTGGAAATTTTTTGTTCCAGTGTAACATTTCGGAATGACATGAAAGTTAAAGGAAACAAACGATCACTACTTCTAGCAGTTGATAATTTTTGAAAATTTTTAAAAACTAAACTGTTAAATATTTCATAGAGGAAGAACTTAATTATGATATACTGCTGCAGTCATTTATATTTATTTTAAATTATAACAAGCAAAATAACTTTAGTTTTTCATAAACCTTTGGTGTTTAACATGAACAACAATTGATTTTTTTTGAAATTCTTGCACTTGATCATATAATATTCTGCAGTAGAGAATATACTGCTTGTCTGAAAATAGAAAATGATGAAGCGCAAATATAAATAGAAATAAATTGGAATGAATGATAATTTCCTAGAATGCAGAAAAATTCCACTTTCAGGTTCACTGGCAGCACAATCACTTCAAGAGAAAGATGATATCATTGATATCAATGGTATAAAGGTGACTGATAAAGAAATTGCAAGAAGTTTGCTTATCCGAGCTCTTAAAGTTTGCAATTTCTAGTAATTCACAGCAATTTCTGGCAGATTAGATGTAGAATTTTAGAAATTATAGATAATGTATATTTATTGAGAGATGGGCATCCCGTATAACCTGATTTGCGCGAAAGTTTGACTCATAAATGAATCAATATTAAAAAGGGAAACAAACGCTGTGCCTTATGCTTCTATTTTAGAAGAAGAATTTTGTCAGCATGTGCATTGAACGTCCGGTATCGGCAAAAGCGAAGGACTGGGCGGATGATGCTATCAATGCATCTCGAATGCAACCTCCATCAGTTGCAATGGCATCTGATGTTCGAGAAATAGCAGCTCGTCAGCAACAGAAAATGATGGAAACGGCGGAAACTAAGAAGGTTAAATTTAAATAATTAGTCTGTTTCCTTTTCAAGGAATGCTAACAACTGATATTTGCGTTTTAGACAAAGAATTTTGTTCGTATGTACATTGAAAGCAAAAATTTAAATTAATTTTTAAGCTTTCTTATTCTCATTGTACCGCATTAGCTGTCGAATGAATTTTATATACCTCCAGCCTGGTATAATGAGGAAAAGTAGCAGTAAGGGAGGATCCGATCGTGCCAAAATTGTGAAAATTGCAACAGATGAAAGACAAGATGTAAGTTAAAAAAGGTCTGTCAAAATTTCATCAAATCCATTACTTCAAAATTACGATTTAGCAGTAATTGAGTTGGTTTTGAATATTACCAGTAAATTTAAGATTTAACAAACGTATATTCACTGGAAGAAGCGGTAAATAATGCCATGCAGATTTATCAAAAAAAATAGTTGCATGATAATTGTAATGTCAATAGCAGCTTTAAAGCAAGTAAATTAAATATAATATTATATGAGTGCAATTAAACGAAATGAAAGATCTAAATTCTCAATAATGCTATTTTATAATTTTCCCAATTCTTTCTCAGGGTTTGTCCTGAAGTTAATTAAATTTTCGAAGATATGTTGCAGATAATAATAGGAAGTGATAATGAAGGAAAACAACTGAGACGTGTGAAAGAGAGATCGAATGTTTTCATTCGCATATTTACAATTTTAATTTTGTAAATTAAATTTGACAGATTTGAAGAATTATCCATCATATTTAACTCTAAATATTCATTCTTATTCATTCTATAACAAATTTATTTGATCTCAGAAATAATAGTGTATTTATCTCCATTTCTTTAAATTGTTGTGAGTGCTCTCTTAATCTGCATCGTATTTCACAGCATAGATAAGAACAAAAACAATTTGGAAAATGACAAAATATAAAAAAAAGTGGGAATGGTAGATAGATATGGCTGTTGAAAGAGAGAAGCAAGTAAGAAAATAACTCAGATGTATCTTACATTATTTCATCACTCCGTTATCTTTCTTCGTTAATAATTATTTTTGCGATATTGATGTAAACATTCCACGAGTTTAAAACGAAGTATAAATATTCAATTCACAAAATAGAGCGATGTAGTATTGACAGGAGAAGAATACTATCTGCCATTTTTCTTCAGTTCTTTTCAAAGTTAAGCTTCAGAACGGCTAAATGTGAAATAATTTATGATGGCATACAATGATTCAGGATTTATAATGATTCCAACAGATTATTTGAAATAAATACATCACTATAATCGTTTATTATAAGTTGGTTTTCATTTTGCTGAAACGCGAAAATATGAATGAAAAAAACAATTTCAATCGGATCACTTAGATCTGTCATTTCAATCATAAACAGTACGAGAAACTTCTGAACGAGTAATTCATTTCATTTATTGATAATCACCGAAGCTAGCCAAATCGATTTAGTTTTAAAAAGAAATATCCTGCGATTCTTTCGGCAATTCATGTTCCATGCAATAGAAGAGAACGTTGTTAATGAGAATTTGTTGATTACATAATCAGCTCTAGCACATGCAATACGTTAAGTTAGCGCAAAGGGAAATTTGTCACACAGAACAATACAATTATTTAAATATGTTAACTATGAAGTCCGGTTTGGTTATATATTTCAGAATAATTACTCCTCCATTTGGTGAATATTCCATCAATTAATTTAAATTTCGCTTGACTTCAAAAATTTTGAAGGAAAACTAATTCAGATTTCACAGTTCACTAATGAATTCTTAATTTCCGGCAGGAAACATTCGTTTTTAACTTTAGTATAACCGATTCATAACCTTAAAACAGTAACTGATCACTATTTTTTTTTTTTCGCAACGATGCAGTCAGTGTGATAAACCGTTTTTCAATTCTTATGAGACTATGCTTCATATGATGGGAAATAAAGTCAGCGGTGCGGTTCTTTTTTTCAACCGTGAGTTTATTCTTTCGTTCGAGTAATAGCGTCTTTAGCACGAGACTTCTTTTATAGTACCGAATATGCCAAAAGTAATCGTGTAGCTTGCAAAGGATGTAACGGCTTAATTGCGCAGGTAAATTCAGGTCCAAGCTTATAATTAACTTCTAGAAATGAAGATTAGAGACTGGTTTAAAAAGTTTTTTATTTTTATTACATAACAACAATTCATTGTTGTGCTGTTGATCTAAAAAAATACATAAGTAAGCAATTTAATAAATAAGATAGTATTTGAATTGGAATACGTGTTTCAATTAGGAATAAGGTACCTATTTACTAGTGTATTTTAAATTTTATCCGAGAAGAATAATCAAGGTATTGCTAATGATGCTTTCGTCAATGATCTCACATGTTGATTTTAGCAGAATTCCAAAAGAAAATTCCATGAAAGATTTCAGGGCTCGCTTCGCATGTCTTTACGAAAACCGAGTCGTTTTTTTGATGGACTTCAAGACAATTGGTATAATTTCAAAATTCGACACATCTATTTCTTTTGTGGTAAAATTTTTTACAACTGTTTTTTCCAGGTTCCATTTTACTTGTTTTGGAAAAAAGTAAAACAAAATGACATAAATGAAGTTCTATTCGTGGCATGGAATTTCTGAAGTGGAGTGATTAAGAACGGATTCGTAAAAAAATAACTGAAAATGAAGGTTTTATTTAAAATATTTTTTTTTTCAAATAAAAGAAATTTAAGGTCTTTGATAAATGTTTTTGGTATTGTCTTTATTGCTGTTTTGAAAAAAGAATGTATATAGCGTGTTATTTCAATTGTTTTTGTTTCTTTATTCGAAAATCATAAGTTATTCATGTTCTAATTTGGTACATTTCTTAATTTCATAGATGTAGCTTCTAAATTAAATTTTTTTTTTGTTTTTATGATTAGGACGTTTCAGTAGAACGGATCAAAAAGATGAAAGTGCTATAAGTTAGGAAATAAAAAACATTTTTCTTTTGCACCATTTAGCTGGAGTATCTTGTGTAAAAGAGCTTTCTATTATGCTGGTTGTTGAATATGCTCCGACTGGTCGCAGCAAATGTGTGAATTGCAAAAAAATTATCAAAAAAGTCCTCATAATGCGTAAAAGTTGTTGGTTTTTATCAATATTAATAATTAATTATTTTTCAGCAGCACGTTTTTAAAAATATACTCACATTAGTGGTAGTTTAATATTTAGGTCTTTATTTCTGGAAGACTTTACAAATAAGCACTTTCAGAATACTCTCAGACTTGGAATGAAATCGGCATGGTATCATACAAGCTGCTTTGAGAAAACGCAACTCATTATATCATTAGTACTGAAAAGTTCGTTGCAAATATTTCAGGAGTTGTCGAGTTAAACCAAGAGTGTTTACAGTTCCTAAACAAAGTTTTTTGTTTCAACTTTTCTAGAATTTTCAAAATTAAATTACATTAAGTCCCTTTTCCGCAGTTTCCTATGCTTTTTATTTTTGCAAAAAGATTTTCAGAATTGCCGGTTTTCAAAATTTGTCGAGATCTGACCAAGATTTCTTGAAAGCAATGTTTAATAAGCAAATAAAGACCGACATAAAAAGGAAGTTGATGGAAGTCAATAGTGTGATGGTCAAAAAACAAAAACGGATCAATTTGATACAGAAGAGAAGATGGAACGTCTTAAGGTAATCAGCAAGTACTTATCTTCTCAGAAAATGCAATATTTAAAATGAGTTCTTGTATTAAAATTTTTATAGGCACAAGCAAATGAAATATGGTCGGTGAGGAAAAAATTATCGAAATGTTTGAGTAAAAGTGATATTCAGACTCTGCTGCTAGCTAATAATCAGGCACTGCCTAAACATGGTGGAGAGTCAAAGGTGAATCGATTATTTCTATTTTCACTAAGTATTTTGACATGATATTTTTCCTGATAGGATTTCAATCAGAAAATGATCCACTTAGCTTTTAAACCTGTCAGTAATCTAATTTTCCCACTGTTTACTCATTGATTACTTATTATACTCATAAGTCTAGAATATTGCATCTTCGTAACACGCAATAAGTATGTCTCTTTATTACTGACCATTAATTTTATTACCTCCAGATGTTTTACAAGGAAAACGTTTCTAAAAATTTTCAATTATAGTCGCTGGATCGTCTCGTTGATTGTATTGTTTTCGGCTGTCCACTCCCTTGTGAGCAGTCTAAAGAAGGTAAAATTGTTTACAGGTAAATTCTTTCGAGTTTTTTTTTTCCAAAACTTTAGCTAAAAAGCTTTTTCTCTGAAGCTTTATTGAGTTTATTTGAATAAGGAAATGAATGCCTCACTTATTAAGAGGATGAAGCATTTTTTTTCTATTTCCTTGCATGTTTCTTTCTCATTTGTTTTTTTTAAATAAATTTCTCCTTCTTAAGGCCATAAA
The DNA here is from genome assembly GCA_008729115.1 of Dirofilaria repens. Lineage (NCBI taxonomy): Eukaryota > Metazoa > Nematoda > Chromadorea > Rhabditida > Onchocercidae > Dirofilaria > Dirofilaria repens. The sequence continues at coordinate 106,074 of SNRZ01000099.1, forward strand.
ATTTCCTTTTAACACTCTCTTTCTGTGAAGTTGGAACTTATTATCGCATATAGCTTTTATCGCATGAGGATAATAAGATTTATTAGTTATTAAATTAATTGTATTAAATCATTGTAATACGATGCCATTATTGTTTTAACTAACATTCCAATTAGATATAGTCGAATTCATTGTATATACTGGATTACATTTTTTTGTTTTAGTTTTTTTTTTCTTTTTTAGCTCATCAGAAGGAAGTTACGTCTGTACTGGTTATATTTCCGAATATACTCGGTGTATGTATACATGTCGCAATCCACCGCGGAAATCATTTGTCATTCCTGATGAAGTGAAAAATATACTGCCAAGCATTTCTGAATTTGAAAATTTCAAAGTCAAGGTTTTTATGATAGATTCTTTTATTGGCAACAAAAAATCACATTCATGTTTTATTATTGAATCATATTTGATGTTTCCTGTTGTCTTTCTATACTATAAAGAAAAAAAGTAAGATGTGCGGATAAAAATGGGAAGCTGTTATGAGTGATAACAAGTTGATCTTGATAATTTATTGGCACAAGATCTGAAGCTTTTCTCGAGTTCCAGAATCCAAAAAACAGAGAATATAGTGGTCCAGAAATAGGAATTTAACCAAGTAAGTTTTCCGTTTTTTTTTCAGTTTTTTTTAGAACTATACAAAACTCCTAAATTTTTTGAAGGCTAAGATTTTTTTTAATTTACCAGATCGATTATTTTTATATCATATATCTCAGTGAATGAAATCTATTTTGTTTATTTAATACATACTTTTATCTTGGTAAAAGTGTTTATTTTCAGATCAGAATCATTCATAACCTTGGGTCAGAATGTTAATGAAATAAGCAGTAAATTTAAATTTATGAATTGTGGAAACGTTGATCCCGGAGGTAAATTCATAAAAAATGTAATTAATTTTTCTACTGATAAAGATTTAACCCTAAATAAGCAGAACTGGCATATGATAATTGTATTTCTTTTATATAGATTTTCGTTTTGGAATTCAGCGACATATTGTGAAAAATGGAACGATGGTTGATGCCGAATGCTTACTCCAAGAAGTTGTACATGTATGGAAAGACGAAAACGGTTTTTTTTCAAACTTTTTCGAAATTTGGGATTAGTTAGATAGTCATTTGATGTTTTTTTTTTGGCTGTTTAAACTCATCAAACTGTACGATTAGTTATCATTTCGTGAAACTCCCCAGATTAGATCATAAGATCTTTCAAAACAAAACGATCTATTAATTATTTCTTTTGATTGCTTGGTATTTTAGTTTACCAGTGCACCATGTTCTGATTCTGATTCCAAAAATGTAAAAATACTGGACTGTAGAATTTGTTTTCCCCCGCATTGTATTAAATTATATCAAGATGTTTAGACCTGATTTAATGAAAATTATTTCGAATTCTAAAATTATATTTCGAATTCTGATTTTCTTGAATAGGAAAAATTTGGGAAACAACTTTGGGAAAGGCCGATTTTCAAACCGGAGCGAATTCATTCTATAAATTACAACTATTGAAGCATGATATCAAACAGAAGTATATTAGTATTCATTTGTTTTATATTTCATTATTCATAAATTCTTTATATTAATTGTCTTTTATAAAATGTCGCAAAGGGATTTTAAAGTATTTTAAATTGTGTCTTGTGGCTAATAATTTCAAAATATTATATATATTTCATATATTATTTGTTCCGTTCATGGGGACGTGTCGGCACGAATATTGGTGGCGTAAAAACCGATAAATATAATGTAGATTTGGAAAGAGCAAAAATAACTTTTGAAAAGTATAATTTGTTTCATCTTTTGAATAATAATATTGATTTGTGCCATTGAATAATGATATTGATTTATGCCATTGAAATATCTATCACCAGATTTTACTGATTTGATTGCAGACTGTTCAACGAAAAGACAGGAAATAGTTGGAACGATGTTGAAAATTTCAGGAAAATTCCGGGAAAGATGTCGCTTATTGAAACTGATTGTAGAAATGTATGAATAATTTTTGAAGCTGGGTTATGCTAATAGCTGTAGTAATATAATGTTATAGCATCATTTAGGACTTGTGAGAATATCTGATTTTACTTTAGTTAATCGTAATGGAAAACGTGAAATTTTATTGGTTGTAAACCAAACTTAACCTGGAAAACAAGAAGCATAGAAAATTTTCATGGAACTTGTCACATCGATTTTTGCAAAAATCAGATTAAATCGAACTTCAAATCTGATTTTTGAACAAGTTGATATGTACAATTTAACCAAATTTTTTACGTAGTTTCTGCTTTTCAAATTCAATAAATTATAATGTCATATATGTTTGCGACATATTTATTTAATAGCATTATGGTGTCCTAAAGCATAATTTTGTGATTATTTTTCGAAATATTTAGAATTTGAAAATTCAGGTCTTTAGTTTTTATTTTATATTTGTTTATTATTTTTATAATAGCCAGAAGAATTACAAGCATTTATCGAGAAACCTAGATCGTCGTCGAAACTGCCAGGATCGATACAGCAAATTGTTAAAATGATTTTTGATGTTGATGCAATGAGCGATATTCTCAATAGCCTTGAGATAGTTCTCGAATCTTATAAGTTTTAAACTATTAATTCGTCTAGTCAACAAAAGTATAATTTTGAGTTTCAAAATCAAAATCTAATTTTGAAATTTGTAACTATGCTTTATTACCAATAATCATCGGATTTTTTAACGGTAATTTTTGTAGATCGACACGAGTAAAATGCCGCTTGGGATACTATCAATTCGACACATAAAGAGTGCATATAATATTTTAACGGAGCTACAAAAAGTAAGCTCATTTTAAAGGGAATTTTTTTTAGCAGAAATTAACGATAAAAAAAGAGCTCTATGGAAAAAGTCATTATAAAAGAATTTTAAACTTGAAGATTTAAAGTTAAAATTTAGTTAATGGAAGTTGGTAATGCCAAATATGAAGACTACCTGGATGCAACAAACGATTTTTTACACTTATTCCACATAACTTTGGTATGAACAAACCACCGCTTCTTAACTCACGGAAACTTTTAATTGTTCGTTTGAAATATTTTGTATTTTTTATTCCGTAATTCCGGTAGTTTTGTTTATTAACTATATGAGCTTCAAGAAAAGTGGATAAGCCAGACAACATTTGTGTGTAAGGGTAAAGATTTTTTTAATTTTCAAATTATGATTTCATTGGCCTAAACTAGTGAACTTATAAATACATCCAATAACTATTGTCTGCTTGTGCTGATATATATATATATATATATCTTACTGTTTTTTATTCTTCACCACTTAGCGACTAATATTGTTATTGTATATTCAGTGAAAAGGAAATTAAATCTCTAATTCAACATTTATTTGAAGGACAAGACAAAACTACTTGATGATCTTTTGGAGCTTGAAATAACATACAGTATTTTGAGAACTGGCGATGAAGCAGATCAAAAGCGAGATCCTGTAGATGTGCACTATGAAAAGTTGCATGCTCAATTAGAGGTGCTTGTAATTTTTATTTCGTATCTTCATCTAATCTAATTTTTTCATGATAATAAGTAAAATTTCAAGTTTGCATCAAATTGTTAAACCATGATTCGAACAAGATTTTTCAAGCTAATTTAGGTATTGGATAAGCAGTCGGATGAATACAAATGCATATTGCAGTATGCTGCGAATACGCACGCACCCACGCATGATCAATACGAACTTGAAATTATTGATGTGTGTGTTCGGCAATCTTTTAAAATTTTCGTGGGAAATCTTTGATAAAAATATTTACTTGAATAGAAGTTTCTTTCCGTCCATCTATTTTACAGCATAAAATTCTGTGTAATCCCTTCATTTCCATATTGTGAAAACCAGAATAGTTTTTTGTAGATCATCAGGGTAAAGCGTGAAGGCGAAAATGAAAGATTCAAAAAAAATATTCCAAATCATTATTTACTTTGGCACGGTTCACGGATAACGAATTATGCGGGTATTTTATCACAGGGATTACGAGTCGCACCGCCAGAAGCACCTGTGGTATGATTCTTTTACTAGTCATATCTTCCTATGAAATTTTACAGCAGTGCAGATGTTTTCAAATTTCAGAAAAGACTATATTTCGAAAATAATGATGATTTCTTTACTGTTATAAAAATTCAAAACAAATATATTTTAAGAAGAATTTAAGAGAAGCCCGTTTGGACTAAATTTAATTTTAGACAGGTTATATGTTTGGGAAAGGAATATACTTCGCAGACTTGATATCAAAGTCAGCCAACTATTGTTATGCAACCAACACAGAAGGGTTTATTTTACTTTGTGAAGTGGCACTTGGTGAAATGCAGGAAGAAGTCAATGCAAAGTCAATCGTAAACCCTGATAGGGGAAAACATAGTGTTAAAGATGTAAATCTGATGTAATATTTATTTTAAAAATTACACTACTTCTGTAATCTGAGTTGTACTTGTTACAAATGTACATTACAGGCTTAGGACAAATAGTCCCTGATCCGAATGAGTACTTTGTAACAGAAGATGGCGTTAAAATTCCCATGGGAAAACTTGTAGATACAAAAAGACGGGATCTGACGCTTTTATACAACGAGTTTGTTTCAATTTTCCATTTCTTCTAGAAATGCATAAGACATTTCATCGTAAGAATTGCTTAGTTCTCGTGAATATATAGTAATAATTAGTCAATTGCAGGTATATAGTGTACGATGTTGCTCAGGTTGAGATTAAATATTTGGTGCGTGTTAAATTCGCATCATCTTTCCTCTGAATCTACAATATCTCCAGCATTTCATTATTGATTGTTCTCTTATGTTTTTCAATGATTAATTTATGTTTTCAATGCTTTTCAATGATTAATTTCTTCTACATATGCTTATATTTTCACATGGAATTTCATGTCATTATTTATTTTTTTCATTTCACATCTTAATTGTGTCAGTCTCAATGATGCATGCAAATTTTATTTTGGAATGCGAAAGGTTATGAAACTTTGAGTCAATAAAGTTTTACTTAATATGCAATATACAGCGCATATTTCCAAAACTTGTTCAAAAAAAATTGAATATTGAATAGTACAGTATTGATTAGTACATCATTAATTTATTCAACATGGATTTACTCAGATTTAAGTAGCCTTTATTGTTTATGTCTTAATATTTACGGGCGGACATAAAAACTTTTTTCTTAAATTTATTGTAATTAGTATTTTACTATTACCATTTTATTTACACAACAACGCAATGAAGTCGTGCAATAATGCACAGCGTGTCCCAATAATAGATCCCAGTCGATGGTTCACAATCCTGTCACGAGATTCCAATGGGATGATATATTTTCACAAAGTCTCACCATTTCCAGAGCATTCTAGAAAATCAGACGGGTGGACTGGTCTCGGTGTTGTGCGGAAGTTGAGCTACACATTTTGTTGGGGGTAGCGTGCGTTTCAGGTTGTTCTAGAATAATTATTAAATCAGACGACATTAAATTTTAAAGTGACTTCATATTTTAGAATAATGTTGTACTGCAGGAATTGCGTTATTGATTAGCATTTATTTGCTGCGATGGCGAAATGGGGTGAAGGCGATCCGCGATGGATTGTAGAGGAACGTCCAGATGCCGTTAATGTCAACAATTGGCATTGGTAAGGCGAAGTTTTGGTCTTCGTTTTTCAATTTTTAAAAGCAGTAGATTACAGTAAATCGGCATGACTTTCGTCATCAGTAATCAAAAAAATCAAAAGTGTCATGTTCAGTTCAGCGTTGCATCGAAAGAATGGTGATACCTAGCATGCTTATATTCCTAATAAGAACTGTTCGTTGATCTGTAGAATTTCAGCATTAAAAAGCAGTATCTTACTGCAGGTTAGGATAATGATACGGTAAGATTAGTACAACAAATATTGAAGACAATAATTTGCGAACTTGAAACATTTTAGGACAGAGAAGAATGCAACACCTTGGTCGAAACAGCGTCTAAAAGAACTGTTAGAAGGGCAGAAGTATGAAAATGGCTCGACTGTCGTCGTATTTAAAGAACTCAAAAAATTAGATGGTGAAGCGACAGCAAATAATCGAAAAGCTAAATTAATTTTTCTCTTCGAATGGATCATTGAATTAAGTTTTGAAGGTATTTTTTTCTTACATTAAATGTTATAATTTGAAGCTATCCGGATTTTTACTCAAATCTTCAGAAGATATTTTTGTCTTATAGTAACAGTATTTTCGGTTGATTATAATTTTCAAATTATGATATAAATAGTTTTTGCAGTAAAAATTTGCTGGTTCAGACATCGATTACGAAGGTCATATAGAAATTCCGAATTTGAGCGATGAAAATGAAGCTGATGAAGTAGATGTACATTACTTTGTTCATTTCTCTTTATAATTTTCTTTATTATTTAAACCAAATATCATTGTGGTTTCTGAACTTTATGATTTGCTTGTATTTAAAAAAAGCTACGGATAGAAGTTTTTTAAATAAAGCAATTTTTAGGTAACTCCATCAGTAACTACCAGTGGACCTCATGAAGATCGAATAAGATATCTTCTGAGTCATGAAGTTGCTGTATTCATACGTAAACAATTAGCTGTTTATATTCGAGAATTGAAGGAAGAATTCAGCAAAGGCTTAATATTACCTACTGATCGTGCAAAACCACAAGTGATCTCGAAGGAAAAAACCGTTGAAAAGCAGCATGTTGATAAGAAGACATTTCAGAATCATGTGGTGCTGTTTTTTATTTGAAAACTCTCCAGAGCTTTTAATGAAATCTTCATTAACCATTTTAATTAAAATGTATCCTTCCATAATCTTTAGCGGACTGATTTAAGATTTTTATGATACGTTGGATATTATTTGTTGTTATTCGTTTATTCCAGGTAATCAGTGCTGATAATGATCTCACGAAGTCTGCACGTCAGTTTTCTATTTTCCATATTTTCAGAATCTCTGATTTTTCATGATTCGAAATTTTATATGATAGAGTTTACAAACGTCGCATTAGTCATCCACTGTTTTTTCCACCAAAATTTGCATTTCAGCGATCAGCGTCGATGTTAAAAGCATGTCATTTATGGAGTCATTCAAAGTTCAGCCAGATCAGTTATGGAAAGTACTTACAGAAATCGAGGTTCGTTTTTCCGTGTCTGTCTCAAGATTGTTCTTTCTTTACATATATTTCATTTCCAAAGATTTCAATATTCTTTACATATATTTCATTTTCAGATGGTAAAGAAATGGTCGAACAGCGAAGCGAAGCTTGATCTCAAACCTCAAGGCGCTTTTACATTATTTGGTGGCATGGTTACGGGTGAATTCGTTAAAATTGTAGGCTGTCATAATAAATTTTTCTTTTCTATCAGAAAAGCGTTGATTTTAGTCACATTTTTATTAAGAAATTTGATTTTGTTCAGTTTTTATTTTCTTATCGTTTATATTTACCACTTTATGTCTTACTGCTATTTTTTAAAACTGCTGCTTATTTATGAACTTGTAGTACTATTAAAGTGGTATCATTAAAGCTTAAAGCTAAGCATAAAAATTTTAATAGCCATTGTACAGGTTTTTTTTTTCTTTTAATCAGGTATCTGATTTCCAATTAGTCAATTGGTTCTGCAGGAATCGAATAAGGAACTTGGGATGAAATGGCGTTTAAAAACTTATCCGGCGGGATATTTTGCAAGTCTTACCTTCAGATTAAAAGATGAGGTTTGTACATTTTATGACTATTTCTGTGGACTTCAGGAATGAAGTATATATACTATATACCAGTTTTTTTATTTACATCAGTTATAGTATTACTGGCACATTCAAATTCGTAAGTAAACCGTCCCGCATTTCTTTTGTTTTTGTTTATTCCAGCTATTTCATATTTAACTTTCTAGTAGGATTCAACTATTCCATGTAAAAATATGTGGCTTGGCTGTGTTTTGGGACATTTGAAGCTTCTTAATTTTCTTTATTATTGTTTCATGACTTTCGCATTAATTTTGAACTCTAATAAAGAGATTTTTATATAGTTCTTGTACGATATTATTCGGCACTGTTTCAGGGTGACAGTACGACATTGGAAGTGGGTGTGACGGGAGTCCCAGCGACTGAATATGATAAAACCGAGGACGGTCTGCGTCGTTTTTATATGCAGAATATAATGAGGACATTTGGATTTGGAGCACATATTTTTTGAAATTTGTGCGTTAGCAACTTTTAAATGATCATTTTACTGTAATAGTACTTTACGACTTCATATTATTACTTGTTTTATATAATATTCCAAATCCCTCCAAAAGTTATTCTGGAGATTTGATTTATATGTTACGGAATGTTCATATAATGTTGAAATTTCGAAATTTTTTATGTGAATCAATTCGCTTTTTATGCAGAAACTGGATATAAATTTGTTGTTCAAATTCATGCCAATAAAAGTATGGTATAGATTTCGGGACTGATGAATAATGCAGTTAAAATAATTTGCAGGTAATTGCAATTATAATTATGTATTGTTATTTTCTCAAGTTTCTTTTCAGTTTATAATTAAGTATGGAGTATTGTTTACATGTATGTTGTTATCGGTAGATTACTTTTAAGAGTATTTTGAACAATCAAGATTCTAAAGAGGTTCTATATGATTTTTTGGTGAGGATGTTGCTTTATCATCTACTAAGCTAAGGTCTTGAAAAAACAAAAATTGGAGTCAGGGCTACGATGCAGAGGAATTTCCTATTTGTAATATATATGAATTTTTTTGAAAAAAAATATGGAGATACGCTAACTTGAGAACACTGGTCTCGTAATTCTTGTTTTTATTGGGGAAATAATTACTTATCTACAAAATTGTGAACGTATTGTTTTAAATTATTCTAATTTTACGTATTTAATTTGATATACCTGTAGTGAAATTTTTCCTTCGTTTTTGTGAGTTGCAGGAAATCTTTATTTCCGCATAAGTTGTTGCCAAAGACAAAGTCAAAAGACATCGATTTCAAACTCAAACTTTCGTAATTAAGCACTATTTTAATGCAAGTAGTTATTCTAACGTGATAACAAATTCAACGATTTAAATTTCAATAAAGCGAAGTAATAACTATACATCACCCTTGTTACCATTATCTCCCAACTAAACTCGCCAAGCACATGCTTTAACAATAATTTGGACTTTAAGACTCTCGTCTTTTGTGGGTGGAGGATTCTGGTACAGTTGATTATAAGAAGCAGAGGTTTTGTTAGCGTGTGGGAAATACAGCTCCCACAGACAAAGGCGGACAGTTTTAGTTTGCATATTAGAGATTAACAGTAAATACGCACGTACAATATATACTCATTCATGTGAAATCCAACATAAAGGGATCGTTGAATTCTCTGATTTTCTGGTTCTCTTTGCGATTTCAGTAGCATTCATATTTTTGTTTACTAAGAATTCTTTTCGCAATTTATTCGCGACAATGCCCATATCATCTTCCAGATTGTCATCTAGTGGAAAGATTCGTTATCTTTTCAACAATAAATATTGAGACGTTATTACTTTATCAGTGCTTTGCTCATTAAGTCTCAGACATATAGTTCACTGGTATCATATTATCTGTGGTCATTTATTTCATGCTGTTCAGTTTATGTTAGATCAAAAGTTAATTCACTGCATTAGATCAAAAGTTAATTCACTGCATTAGATCAAAAGTTAATTCACTGCATTTGTTATATTACCAAGATACAGTACCTATTTAGGAAAATACTGAGCCAGCTGCAAGTTTTCTTTGACTACTTGACTCTGATAATAAGATTATGTAGGCCATATTAAAACAAATAGATAAAAATGATCTAAATTTTGCTTTTTAGACTGATCGATAGCGAGAATTCCGTTATAGCTTGTTCTCTTTTTTTTTCCTTTTCAAGAATCCAAATTTAGATATAATAAATATCCATATGTTATTTCGTTTCTCTTCTAACATCATGCCGTTTATTGTAGAAATAGTTGTCTATCCATGCGTACCTATCATATGGTTTTTGATAAAGATATAAATTGTAATTGTCCAAAAATCCGGAAAATTTGTGAAATATGTTGGAATAATAAAAAAGTATTTTGTAATATAGAAATATTTTCGTTATTAAAGTCTTCCTACTCTCATCCTCCTGTTAATTTAAAATGTTGAAACTTATTTTAATTGTCTGGAATTTCAAAGATCAAATCTATTTCGTTCATTATAAAATAGTGGAACTTATACGTTGTTGTCTGGAATGTCGTGGTGATCGAGATTTATGTGTATTAATGAAATGATGAAATTTGTCACTGAATTAATTTTGTTTTAAAAGATTATTCACTTTTACTCAGTTAATCAACTCACTGACAACGAATATCCCCCAATTTATTTCGATTCACACAATCCATCTCTACTACACCAAGAAATCAATTTCAATCGAGACATTATCTGACTGCATTCTGTCTTATAATCTAGACAAAGATAAATTCTTTGTCAAGTAAACTTGCTTTAACAAGATTTGTTTATGCCACAGCATCAGAAAAAATTTATCTGGATGGTTCCAAATTCTCCGCATTCGTATTTTCATAAGTAAAAGAAATGGCGCTCTTCTATAAGTGATTTGGCTTAAAGAATGATTTTTTACATGCAGATTATTTATTCGAAGCATTTAGTTAGAAAATTTTTTAGACAATTCCGATTTTGCTATTTAATTATTTTAAATAGAAAGAGAGCGACTCGTTTCATATAAGTTTGAATTTGGGAGTGGAATGCACGAACTAATATTGTATTGTACATATAAATTTTGAGAGGAATGTTACATGCTTTCTCAATATTTACTAATGTTCTCAGAATAAAAGATAAACGCTTTAAATGATCAGTTTTGGATCACTTCGATATATGTTTTTTTAGAATATAAGCAATGAAATTGGCGCTTGTTTGAGTCAGGCAGAAGGACATCTTTTGGGAAACATAATTCATTGTCCTGAAAAATAAAATTTAAGCAGTCAGAAGACTAAATTATTTTAATCACATCAGACAATCAAAAAAACATCAGACAATTAAAAATTCTCTTGCTTGTTCGTTTCCCAACGAATTATTTGCTTCTAATACTTGTGAAGCTTTGTTGAACAAATTTTTTTTAACAAGCTCATGTTTGCACTTGATACTGATTTCCTCATCTTCTCAACGCAACAACAGTTCTTTAATTTCTGAACTCTCTAAACTTTCAAAATAGAATTTCTAGTCTTTGAAATAGATTACTTCTATCCACTATCGCTGTATCCATTGGTCTCTGCCTTATTACTCGAAGAATCGAATTGTTGCTATAAATATTATTGTCATATGATGAATAAAAATAAAGATTTATGTCTGATTTGGTATAAGAGCGATGATGATAGTTCGGGTTAGTTCTAACTAATCAAATTTCGTTGTGCATATCAAGCTTGTTGTTTTGGAGACTAGCTTTTATATTATTTTAGCGAAGAACTGGGAATCTTTAGTTTTTATTTAAAAGATTTGATCTTCTTGTGGATATAGGTTTGCTTTGTGATTGAATTTTAACATACTTAACAAATCTGTCTTTTAATATTGGTCGATTTCTCATTAATTTGATAACACAAAGGAATATTGACACTCTCTAGTATTTTACATTGTTTTTTTTATGTGTCATTTTTGTTCCGATTAAAAAAAGATGATAATTGTTCAAATAATTCCCGAGGAGAAACATATTGGAAGAGAATAATTGATAGAATTTTTTGGTATATGGCAAGTATTCTTTGCTAGTTGATTCCATTTAATTATGGAAGAGGTACCTACATTTGTGATGACGAACAAAAATCTTCATTTATCCTCTGTTTTTCGTTGAACAGCTTTTTTTAAACACCTTATTTGAAATGAAAATTGTTAACAATATTTCATGATTCAGTTACGAGCAGTTCTTGTTACTGCGATATTCTGTTGAACATGGTTTAATATTTTCATGGCAGGTTCATGTTATCAATTTTTAAAATATTTTATTCACCTAATAATCATATGTAGTTAATGGTTTTGATTAAATGATCTATACTTTATTGAATTTAAATTATTTTTTGATTTACTACCTTAACATTCATTTTTTTAATTGGTTTCATCTTAACATTCATTTTTTTCTTTAAAAAAGAATTGCTTTTGGTTTTCTGCAATTGGAGATTCTTTAAACAGAGTTCAATTCGAAAAAAATCTTAATTTATTTTTAAGCTGTCTATTGCTTATTATCAAATTCGAAGTATAGCCAAACAATTAGAGTACAAAAGATCTTCAGTAAATGTTTGGTGTGTTTCCCATTAGTGATGGCAAAATTTATCTTTTTTTAATTAGGAGAAACTTTATTGATCGATTTGTTGCATTACACTGTCGTAAGCTTTTAATAGATAGTGTAGGATAATGCACTACTTCTTCCTTCCATTCTTCAAAAAAAGTTTTAAGTCTTCCGGGAGGCTTGCTGTCTTGTTCTGTGAAATGTCCATAAGTACATATATACGTAAATAATTCATTGAAATTTATCTAGTCTTCAACACTTAATTTTTTAGAAAATTTAACTGAATTCTTAATTGAATTCCTTAATTTAAATTTCGAAATATGATGACTTTTTCACATGTTCAGCATTTTATCACTAATTGTTCTATTACATGTATTTATATATCTTCATTAAATGTTTACCATTTGATTTTATATTATTAGAACATGAATTTCGTAGATAATTTATCGTTAATGATTTCAGGATTTATCTATCAAATACTTAGAAATTTTGAAGGTCACATTAACCATCACTGAAAAAGATGCCTAAGAGAAAATATTTTGATTAGGTATTTTCTTAGAGCCTTCAATTTCCGGCGGAGTAAAAAGTCCATCACTCTTATAAAGCTACTTTTTTGTAGAATTTGATCTCCACTACTAAATGCTCTTGAATATTTTTCAAAATTTTTAAAATTCGTCTCGCACTTATCTCTCTTTCCTATTATTTGAAGAAATTTGAGAATGTATGTATTTATACAATAACGTTTCTAAGATAGATTCTTTATAAAGTAAAACTTAAAAAACTTCTAAAAAAACTTCCTTGAAAAATAATTTTTCTCAAAAATATGAACAGTTTTCAGAATTCTTGAATTTCAAAATTAAAGCCTAAAATTCTATTATAAAAAACAAAATAGAAAGTAAATCATTGATTGTTGTGAAATCAAATCATCTAGAAAGCATTGCAGGGAAAGTTCGAAAACGAAATTTTGAGGATCTTGGCTTGTTGGTTTGAAAATGTCTCAATGTCTAAGTGGCAACTCTAAATAAGTTAGTTGTCTCTATAGAAGTGAAACATCGATTTTTCTTAAAAGATTTTTGAAAAATTCTTTCAAGAGAGTTGAGTAGATATCAGAGCAGAGTTTTAATGTAACATGCCGAATTTTGACCCTAATGAAAATGCAACGAAGAAAAAAAAGTACGAGTCCCAAAATTCATTCTATTTGTGGCTCAAAAGTGCCAAACAATCAAGAAAAATTATTTTATATCGTAAGATTTAGTTCGTTGCGAAGCAACATTTGTCAATCTGAAATTGACTGATATCTCTCAAATAATTCGTAGAATTGAAGTCAGACTTTGGGTAATTCTGGCCTGTTTTACACTAGATTGTATTTAGTGAAAATAAATAACAAATCATTTGATGAAGATGGGGAGGAAGAGAAATACATTTTTATTAAATTCACTGTTTCACTTTTACATCATTTATCATTTCTATTGCAGTCAGTGAAGTTAATTTTCATTGAACAGATTTATCTGATCCTATTGTTTCCAGCACATAGTAGAAAGAAGTTAGTTTCTTTCGCTTCACATCATCGTTTTCATTCACAATTTTTCTTGCATACTCTGCAGTTACTTATATAAATGAAATTTTTGATTCTACCCTTTCTATTTTTTTGATATTCCGATAGGAAGTGAAAAGAAAAAAGCGATTATCTTCAAAATTACATGAATCACTGCTTTGAAATTTGAGGTTAACGAACAACAGATAAATATAATCCATCCGTTTTTCTTTAAAATTTTATTTTAATTCGAGATTGCTTTCTTGATTTAAACTTTATTACGTTACATTAATTTAGTCTCTCAGCGCAATATTTTTGCTACATGAAACATAGCGCTACATAACAGTAAAGTTAGATATACTAGAAAAAATAATTTTATTTCCATTATATGCAGTGATCTGTTAGTGGTTTTTGAGGAGATGATTACATTTCAAATCTCTAAAGTTAAAAATTTCAATGAAAGACTTTGTTGAGATTTTAAAAAATTTGGCAGAAATTTTGAAGAAAATTGAAAATATCGCTTGCATAACTGGAAATGTTGCTAAATTAATTGGAAATGTCACTTTCATAGAAAATTCGATCTGTCGAATAACAAAAAATAAAAATTTTTTTCTTTTTAAAATGCAAAGCATATTTTCCAGTATCAAATTATATTCTTTTTATTGTTATCTTTTTCAAACGCCGTGAAGAGTTCTCAAAGTTGTTGTTCAATGCTTTATTTTTAGCTGGTACATTTTTGCAGCCAACGAATGTTTATACCGATATTAAAGTTAAGCTAATAATAAAATTGAAGTTTCATAAATTTTAAAGGATAATGGAGTAAATTTCAACATGTTTGAAATTGTTTATTAATAAAGCCTCAGTATTTAAATTATAATCAATATAACTTGGAGAGTATTTCAGTGAAATTCAAAAACTTACTAAATGTCCTGTCTTTTCCAGTTTGATGAAACTTGTCATTATTTGCCACCAGCAATTTTGTTGTTTGCCAACCAGCAAAAATGATGTTTTAAATTAGAAATAATGAAACTTCTATCATTTTATTAATTTTGCTGCTGCATTATATTTAAAAAATTTTCATAAGATAGTTAAGTTATTTTGGAACTAAAATTTCTTTTTTTTATTAAATACAAATTTCAAAAAAAAGTAATCGTTTGGTACTTCTAAATGAATGAAAATGTGTATGTGACAATTCGATATTCAACTTTGCTATGAAATGGCTATGCATCATTTTGAAGGCAATGAGCAATGCGTCAAATAAAGAAATTTATATGAATATTAATTACTTAATAGATCATTAATGATTATGGCAGTTTTTGTACATATTGCCTTCTGTGATATCTATTATTTTTAAGCAGTTTTCTTTTTTTCTCTTTTCCTCAGAAATGCAAACAATTTCCGGGAAATTCTGTTCAATTTTTTGAAAAGTGAAAATCTTGTTTCGAATTAGTTCGAATGTTTCTTTTCCCGAACTGATGAATCTGAGCAATTATATTTATCACTTACCTAAATTTGAAACTGGAAATAGTCCGAAAGTTAATGAATCTTTAATTCGAATGCTTTTGTAATTGTATAAATGACTGTACCAATAAAAATTAAAATTACGCAGAAATCATGTCTCAGTATTTGCAATGGTATTTTAGACTTCAATAAAAAGATTCAATAAGGAATTTGTTTCTGTCTTCTAATTTCTCAGAATGATTTCCTAAACTTTTCCAAGTCAATCTTCATTATTGATGTTTTCAGATTTATGAGTTTATCATGAATCTTACATAACAGAATTCCATGCTCCATAATTATATTGGCAGTGAGCAGTTGAAAAATTAAAATAAATGTTAAGATCATGTATTTCCAAAGACAACATAGCAATTTGGAAGAATGATATTTCTATATGTATACATTAATTTTTGTTAATCGCTTCCATATGAAACAGTTATATGATCTAAGGAAAACATAATAAAGGAAATCAGACGGAAATTTTTCATAGTTGAAAAAATAAAATTTTGTTCATCCGAGTTGGTATTTCTTTTGAAAATTTCTTGTTCAAAAATAATATACTCAGTATATTCGAACTTTTTCAATTTCTTTTACAAATTAATAATTCAAAGGATTTTAAAAGAAATTCGCGAATTATGCATCAGAGTTTGATTAACATCAGAGTTTGATTAATACACACTTCAGCAAAATTTAAAGTCAAATAGTTTCAATTTTCTTTTTTTTCGTCCATGTTACAGCCGCATGTTATCTGTTAGTTGTCATTAATCACTAGCTAGCTGTCAACCATCATGTTACGTCATTATTTTCTCCTAATGCCGAATCATACATAAATGAGCAATATTTCGACTTGCTCGAAGCTGTAGAAGTGAGACATTTCTATTTCTCGCTGTTCAATTAGTCTTAAAAGAAGTCTAATGAGACGATCGAATTTTATGAATGAATGACACTTTATGCAATTCGCGCTTATAGTATTATCATTGCATAGAGTTAACGATTATGGCTCATTCTCACAATGACCACTTTTTTTGTTTGAAAAAGTCGTTAGTTTTCTTCTATCTTCAGATCTATTGCACTCGTCAGTATATCGTAATTTTGCCTAATTTGACATGCTTTTTTGCTTGCTTCGGCATGCTTTGTCGAGCGAGATTCTGCGGCATTTTCAGATAAATTTTTGTCACATTTACCGGAGAATCATTTATCAAATTTTGCTCGAGTATTTTCTAATAATGATTGCTTATAATTATAACATCAAATATATGGTCAGCATGAGACCATCGATAGTGGATATATGATGTGAATAGGTTTTTTTGGTATATTATAGAAATTGAAATTCAATTCCTGTACCAGAGTACCATTATTATAATTTAGAAAATCAATTGGTACTTCAGATATCTTGGGCTGATAAATTAGGGTTATCTAAATATTTATTTTTTCTCTCCAAAATAATTCCTTCATTCAGATCTTCTCATATATAAATTACAAGTAAAAATAAATCACAGAATATAATTTTTTGTATCCTTCATTATTTTGTATTATTGTCATTATTCATTGCATATTTTTCCACTTCAATTTTTAAATTCAGTTTCAAATCGAATTGCTCTGCTGTCATAACCGATTTAAAGCTAATTCCATTCTATTAAATTTTTCCTTACTTTACTACTATATACGTGAAGGTAAGTCAGATATTTTCTTGAGTGAAGGGAATTCATTTATTTTCTTGCTTTAAGCATCTTTAGTGGCAAGGATACTACCGTTTCAAGTGCATGGAAGCAAAACATTAGAAAAATTATTCTGGAAGGATTACCAAAAATTTTTAATTGTTTTTGCTACAACATTTTTCTTAAATTTTTGGTTTTTTTTTTTGTTATTATAACCCAAAACTAGCGGATTTTTTTATGCTTGCTAAATTGCAAGTTTATTATCATTACAAAATAATCCTTCTAGTTTATATCTTCGATTTTGTATAAAGTCTAATTCATATTATGCTTCGAATTAAATCTTAATGCGAAGATATACATACAGTCCAGACATGCAAAACAATGAAATTATGATATGAGTGGAACTTGCAGCATTCTGTCTTCTGATTATGAAATCTCGAAAGCATTTATATAGATATTTTAAAAAGAATCCACATACTGTAGCTCCTAGACCAAGCAAATCGGTATTCTTGAATATATATATCTTCAGGCATTTGATTGTCACATATTTTACCTCGCATTTGATGAAATTTTTTTTTTTTTTTTGACAAAGGACTCCTATAAGTTGGAAAGATGGCAGACTTCTTTTGCAGTCATTTTAATCCGAAACAATATTACGATCATAAAAAGTTTATCTTTGAGATTGACTACAAATAAGAATGAATTATATGAATGCTTCCGACAATTCGAGACTAAGCAAATCATTGAAATAGAAGTGCTGAGCAGTTCTATTTCCATTGTTGCACATCTTGACCATCTTTGGTCTTCTATCACTTCTGTTTTTCATGCTTCTCCTGTGCTATCTATTATTGTCCACTAGATTCTCGATGATAAAATTTGATCTCTTTTATATAATTTAAAATAGCAATAGAAAAGTCTTCGCTTTTTGAATAACATTATCAGCCGATTCAGTTTTTTATTTTTAGTAAGAATTAGAATACAGATTCGAAATTTCTCCATTTTATCACTGATTACGTCATACTAAAATTTGGACAGCTAAGCTTTGAATTTTAATCTTATTTTCTGAAATCAAATTTTGGTAGCATTAAGTCTAGGAGTGATTAATTCGCAGTTATGAAAATTTTGTGCGAAAACATGTGGATATATAAATAGTCGATTAGATATGCGGAAAGACAAAAAATATATTCGCAGAAATGAAAAATGCTGGCATAAAATATACTGATGAAAATGAACATTTCGAATAGAAGGCGGTTCAGGAAGTATATTAGTATTCAATTTCCCACATATTTGCTGCCATATCTATCATCTCATTCATTTGAACTGTTCTCTTCATCGACTACTCATACTTCTAGAAAATTGAAGATTTTCGAAGTTTCTGAAGATATGAAGATTAAAGATCTTTGAAGATTTAAAAGTTCGCTGTTTTTTGAAAGCTGAGAGGTTAAAAGATATAAATGGATTCATTTATATCTTTAACTTTCACAATTAGAGCTAATTTCTTTGATTTCTCCTCATCTCTATTATCCATCCTACTTTTTTTTCACATATTTCACCATGTGTTTCACATTATGTATCCACTTCTCTCAAATTTGTGTGCCATCGTAAGTATATCTGTTAAGCATCAATTTCTCTTTGTTATAAAGATAGAACAGAAGAGATGCTTCAACATTCATTGATAACATATCCATCTGTTGCTTGCGCTGTTCTCTTGAGCAAATAAATATTAGTCAGGATCCGGAATGAGAAGTGCAGTATTATTCTGTCCGATGGTAACCGTATTTTATTATATAGAATTCAAATAGATGTAACGCGTTCTTTTCACATCTCTTTTATGTTTTTATCTGCATGTCTCCATCATTTTTTCATTTTTTATTTACATAATAGTACACCGATGTTAGATTCTTTTGCAAAAATTCATCCAGAGATAACTATCTATTGGTGTGTTGAGATGAGAAAAGAGATAAAATTTTTTTTTAATTCCACGAAATTTTTTAATTCTACAAGTTGTCAAGACAACTTTTTTTAACGGAAACATTCGCGATAGTATTAAATTGAGGAATTAAACTGCCATCTAGTCATTCATTTATGCTTCAATATCTTTCATGAGACCGAGAAACTTAGTTCTCTTTCACTTTTTAATAATACATTCTGAGATGAAATATTATGCTGATCTTGATTAGAGATATTATTAATATCTTTGTAAATGTTGGCACAATTCCAACAACTATTTTCAATAATATCAACAAGGAGAAATTTTATTACCAAGAAAAAAAGTACCGAGGAATTTATTAAAAAAATTTAATTTATACTTCAGTTATTCCGGATAAAAGATATTAAACATGGTTTATTCTGATCCAGATTGAATCTACGTTTTTGTTCTATGTTGAGCTTTTCCATAGTTTTGATCCCTTTTATTTAGAGCATTTTAATCAGAAATTCTCTCAGTCGTTTTATTACTCATATTTCTTTACTTGCATGCATTTTTGTCTAAAAGTATGAATGCTTGCTATCGATAAACAGCCACTATTTCGATAGATGCCGGAGAAATGAGAAAGAATAAACATCCAATATAAATTGCTGATGAAGAGAAGTTATTATATGGCTGTTTATAGCATTGAATAGAATAATGAATAGATAATCGACGATTATTATTTCGAATCTGTCAGACATTGTATAGTTTTGTTGTTAATTGTTGCATTGTTCTGTGATAGAACTTGTTGGAAATTCACATTTTTTAATGAACAGAAAACTAAAATTTCCGATAACGTTTTCTCTCCATGAGATTACATATTCTAAAAAGATTAATTTAATTTCTATTTATAACATGTTTTGGAATGATATGATAAGAAAAATAAAAGATGAAAAAAAATTTTTTCAACATACATATTTATTTCCAAACTATTACATAATATTGACGGATCTAAATGACATTTTCGCTTGTAAGGTGATCATTACGTGCGTACATAACTGAAGTAAAAGAAGAAATTTGATTCATTTCAGGGAATCAAAAGATTTGTAGGAAGTACAGGTGTAGGTAAACGTATGATTTGGCGAGCAGGGATGTCATTTGTATTATCATTTGTATGCTGTTTTTAATTACAATATCCGTACTTTTTATTTACACTGTTGTACTGATTGTCTTCTTCATGGGATGGTGTACTTTGATACCAATGATGTTTCATCCTAGAAAGGAAATTCCGTTTTGCTCTGTGAAATCACCGAGACGGAACACGAAATATGGCGATGTCGAATCCACTATTTCTAGCTCGTCAGTTTTCAACTTATTACTTACTGCTTGAGATTTTAGTTCTGATTGAATAGATTTGATTTAATATGATCGTTTTAGCTTAGATTATAAATTTCGGTTTCGCATTTACGAAATCTTGGTGTTATTCAGATTATTAGTAGAATGTGCGTATCGAACTTCTGAATCATCAGAAAAGTTGGACAGGAGATATTCAGTAAGCAACGTGCAATCACCACCATTAAGCGATTATCTTCATCCAAAATATTCATTACCTCCTATGAAAATTGATTGTGATGAAGAGCAGGTAAGGGATTTCAATAACTTGACTTAGTTTTGAATTTGAATTTCACTGAAATCGATCTTAGATTATATACTTCTTGCTGATTAAGATATTTTCAGATATATTTCAAGCAATATTTGCGCACTCCTGCTCATTTATGTATGACGAAGATACCATTACCAAAATCATCGCTGAAAAGCAAATCATTGCAGTCAGTGTCGGTTGCTCAATATGATGCTGCAATTGTATAGAACCATTTGTTTTTTTTTTACTTTTTTTTCAAGTAATCAGGTTAATTAAGAATGACATTAAGGATGGGAAAAACTAAACTCTGCACTATGTGCAGCATGAATTCAAATATATCAATATAAAGCAGATAGTATTTTTATGGTGTTTTATTATTGTGAATGTCACACTTGATATCCAAGAACAAACAGAATGAGACATTTATTAGAATTCTTTTATGTCTGCGCTAACGATTACATATGCCAATTGAAGTTAAAATTCGAATGATTTTAGTGATTGCAATGCCGTATTGGTTTTTGGTTTTATAAACATTCCATTTGATTTTAAAATTTTCCTGACTTTTTGAAACTCATATACATTTTATGTTAACAAACCAAATATTTCTTCTAATTTCATTCATGATGGAAATTTACTCTCCACTGAAAATATTATATTGCTAAGAATGTACCAATTATATACATATTGCCTAATTACATTTCACATGAAAAATAAGTTCTCAAAGAAGGAATCAGTGTGTCGGTAGTGATGATGAATGCAAGCAAAGTTTGACATGCATTATTATTTTTTTTAATGTCTTCAACTGCCTTCAGAATAAGAAGTTGTGCAATACAGGAAATAGAATTACAACAACTATTAAGAAGTGAATCAGTTTTAATAAATCGATTTGTTTTACTCAGAGTACTATTAATTAATTTTAATTTATGTTTTGCACCATTTTTTTTCTGGGTCATACTTATTTATAAATATGATTAATTTCATCATCGTTTCTATGACCGTATAAAACAAATCACATACTGTATGAGTGAAAAGTTAGATTGTGGCCGATCATTTCTGATCATTCATTATCACTATTTCTCTAACGAAAAATGGACATAATTTCAAAGGTGATGTGTGTATAGATTTGTCGCTGGATAATTGGAATTTTTTTAATTATGGTGTTTACTTTATCCGTGAAAGTGATTAACGTTGAACGGCATTTTGGGCATAAATTTTTGGTAATTCCAATTATTCAGTGAGAAAAAGTGCAATAAGCAGTCTTAAGTTGGCTGGCTTTGCATAATAAGTATTCCTTAGATATCGCTTTGCAAATTCATTGGATTGTAAGTTAGCAGCAATCTTATCATTCATGTCAAGTCCTTTTGCATTACGCAGATGAAAAAGTTTTCAGTTTATTCGTTAAAAAAGCGGTCCTTCATTATGAGTATTTGTAAATATTCAATTTTTAGTTTTCCATGAAATTATAAAGGTGAGTTATTTCATTTATTGTGGATTACGCTACTGGAAGATGATTTAGTTTAAAATATGAAAATTGGGATAGACTGCAATAAACAGGATGAAAAATGAAACTGATATAATAATTTATGGTCTGTTATGGATTTTGTCATTTCAATAATGGATGGAAAGTAAACTGGAATTAACCAAGAATGATAAGAACTTTAGAAAATGATGTTCCGGAGAAACAGTTTGTTATTCCGGTAACATTTATAGCATACGGAAGTGTTCACGGAATTTGGTTTGATTATGTAAATTACGCTTATAAGCTTTGTAGATAAGTTACTCATGTTCGTAGCAAATGAATTTTATTGGAGCAGGATTGTCTAATTTTTATTGCATTATAAATGAGGCTAACAATCGTTAGAAGAAAGGAGAAATTTCCTGTTTGATAGAAAATCTATCTCTTCATGATAATAATCATTAATTTTTGTATATATTGGACGAGCAAACATCACTATTTTAGTGATTTCTGAGGTCATTTTAGCTTCCGGTTTCTTCATTCAGACATATTGTTCGAAAGTTTGATTCATGATTTTATACATTATCTATTTAAAGATTAGTGTCAATCTTTTCATGCTTTGACATTTAAGATAATAATTGCAAATTCTTAAACTTAATAGTAAAAGTTTTAAGGCAGTATAATATTGCATAATCTAAAATAATTTGAAATCAATACAGATTAATTTTAAAAGTTGAGGCACTAACAAAATATTGAAGGTGTTGCAAAGAATTTTAGTTCTGATTTCATATAATTGTGAATTATGGGCATAATTAAAGCTTTAAAAAATGACGAGATCATAATTTTGATTGTCACAATATTTAGATTCATTATTTATAGAATTTAACACGAACAATAAAAATTAACATGCATATATATCACTTCGTGTTTCAATCGATCACTTCCGTTTGTGTTGGATCAGTGTTTCGTTTATTGTGATTTTTTTCATCTGATGGGTTGACAATCCGTTGCTTAATAAAATTAATATCTTGATCATGTCCAAATCTTATTTCAGCAAATACACTTAAATTATCCATAATATGTTCCGAACAAATTAATTAAATATCCATTATATAACATGTATAATATACATTGTATAATATGCCTGTCTTGGATTTCCTTTTTTTGCTGATCAAAACTACAAAACTCAGAGCATAAGCGTAGGAGTAGAAAAAGTTGATAAAGTTATCATTGGAAGAATTTCTGACACTCATACTTTCCATACCTCATGCTTCAAATCACAAAAAGCCGTCTTCCTCCCTCCCCATCTCTTCATACCTCTGGTATATTTACGTTAGCATTTGGAACATGCAAATTGGGAAGCAATATTTTAGTCCCAGCATCCTGAAAAAAATTTTCTCTTGTTGCAGTTCTTGATAAAATGGGAAAGAAGTACTAAAACGATACTTCGTCGCTTCCAATAGATTGTTTCCATTGTTTCTTTTCCAAGCCGTTTGTAGTTCTCAAGCCTAATTGATTGTATATGTTTTTCCTTGGCATTCTCTCCTTCAAACTATTTTGTGTTGATTCCTCTCTTCTAGTCTTTTTATATTCCTTACTTTTTTGTTTGATTTTCTAAAAATAATATTGCAAGTTGTTTTTTAGCGAGTATTTTTTTGTTCATTGCTGACTATGGATGTAAAAAAAAGGAAATGGCAAGAAGTAAATTGCAAATTGTTAATTATATAATTTTCGTTACTTTTTACATGTTTAATCATTGTACTGTGTTACGCAATAGTATGCATATAATAGAAGTTCTAGTGAAGGCAGAAAAACGCTAATTCGAAATCCGGAAGAATAGATTATTGATTATTTGGACACAGTAAGTCTCGAATTTCTAGCTATAAAATTTAACTCTCAGAAATTTTGTCTCAGTTGATGAGATCAAATCATTGCATTTACGTTGTTTGAAAGACAGTTAAAATACGTCCTTCTTCATTCTTATTTTACTTACCCTGGATGAGAAGAATTCTGCGAATATAATATATCGAAGAGATAGCTGATAATACAAAGAGGAAAAATACATAAATTTTTATATAGTTGCAAAGAAGTAATGACTTCAGGAATCTTTGTTTTAACGATTACCTGCATAGCTTCAGAGAAAATTTTTCTTTTATTCTCTTTGAAGTTCTTCACAACATCAATCGTCTGCGTTTCTGAGCTGCGTTCTCTGCCATGGATACTTAATTTCCGATATCGTTAAGCGCTACATCCAGATCTACATCTATTTCTTGCTGCAGTTTTTCGGATGAATCTAATTTGAACTTTCGTATCTGTAACTTTGAACTATATGTTCTTCCTCTTTTTTACCACATCTTGTTATTCTTTAAGAAAGAAAAATCTGAATGACTTTTAATTTCGATATCAGAGCACCAATTTTATATGATTTTTGTTTGTATTCACCCATTCAGCTGGTTATTTTTCCACGACTTCAAATTGTTATTTTTTATGATAAATATTCGAATTTTTTGATTTACTTCAGGCATGGAAACAATTTTCGAAGCTTTTGTTAAATTTTTCCTTTCGTCTTTTCGCATTCCACATATTACAACTAATCAAATCGTTATTGTTATTACAATCATTATTTGCAGTAACTTAAAAAAAAATTATTCTAGCTATCAAGTATTGCTTCGATAATTAATTTTCAATTATAGAGAATAATTTTATGGATATTAAGCTAATTCAATTTAGTGGTACATCCTAACAAAGTTTTAAGCAAAGTTAAAAAAGCTTACTCCTTAAGCATTATAGTTTTGTTTAAAATTCTTTTCTTTATCTACTCCTTTATTGTTTTTAATTATCTGATAAAGTGGAATTTGTTCAATACTTACAATAGCAAAATCATTACTTATATTTCTATCTAATTTGAGTCTAATTTGCAACTTCTGCAACAAAGAAGCTGTTTAACACCATACCAGTACTTTTTACGATAATAAGAACTAACTTTTAATTACTTCTGACTTAGTCATACTATCTGAATTTGCAATTCCAGGATGTTCCAGCATTGGAGCGCTATATCACATGAAAAATTTTTCTTTAATTTTCAGTAAAAGTGCTGAATGAAGTTTTAAATATTTTTATGTGCATTACAACAATAATCATGCAATCATATTGGTAACGTACGTTTTTTGATCATTATCTAGTAATTAGTTTTTCAAGCATAAAAAAATTCGTTTATTTATCCCAGATCAAAAAAAAGGACGAATTGCTTTTCACTAAACCGCAACATATAGACAAGTCCTCTAAATAGGAATTTTATCAAGTGAACGTATAAATCTCATAGCTGCTTTGAAAATAAATTTATTTACTATATTGTTTATCATTTTTTGTAAAGTGATATACGTTGCATATTGATATAAATTCAAAAGCAATACCTTAAGTCTTAGAAAAATAACTTGGAATAATTTCTGTTTCATATTTTTTAATACTGATATCAACGAATCAAGATAAATATATGGAAGTGTGATACACGATATATGCGACATTCAAAACTACCGATCAAGATTGAAGCCTCAAGATAATCTATGCTGATATCTTTGGATATTTTCAATAATAAAAAGTAATAATCAATGACAATCCTTACATGCTTGCAAAATTAACTGTTTATCAGCGGTAGACACCTTATAGCTATTGATTCTTATAGTATCTATTGCTGATAAAATAGTTTCAGATATTTGTTAGTGAAATTGAATTAATGCAAGGCAATTGACTATAAGCCGAAAATACAAATACTGACTTAATCATCTTGATTACAGTTAGCTATTGCATAAGTTACTTTCTGATAACCTTAAATTGAAAATTGATAAACATGACCATCAAATCACGTAATACCGCAAATTATATTTAATACATTACAAAAAGCGAGCCATTTGATTAGTCGACATGTACAACGTGTGTAAAAAAGAATATCCTTTTACTAAATTAACTAAGTTGTGATCTGCCTATGAGAAATGTAATTCGGTTGCAAGGTGTAGCCATTTATATGATTGATTGTCTTTTGCCTTTATTGCTCCGAAAACTTTCTAACAGTCATTTCTCACATCTGTCAATTCATTATCCATGGTAAGATTAAAAATCAAATAATTTCCTTTCGTATTAACCATCTTCAAAGGAATTGTAAAATTATCATCCCTTATCTATATCTATCCTACGTCCAAAGTTTCTTGTTACAGTCAAGTCATACAGTGAATCTTTGCTCAATAACTGATTTCATTTACTTGTTTTACTGTCCAATTATGAGAATATATATATAAAGCATTTTAACAACATGGCTTGCTTCTCCATTTTCTCTTTTTAGATCATTATCTCGTTCAGTTGGTCTTTACCTTTCATTCATTACTTTTTTCGTTGATAATTGATTTCGTTATTCGCATTCGTATTTGTGTCAAATAAAGAGTCGGTTTAATTATCCAAGTTTGAGCACAAATCAAACGGTGACTCATTACAATCACCAATTCAAAAAAAATCCTATCGCAAGTGACACAAACTCATTAGTCACATCCACAAACAAAGACTCAAACAACGATTATAAAAATTATTTCACCCATTTCAAGTCCTATTGAATCAAATTTCGCAATCTCAATAAAAAACTTTCACAACACATGAAATTTTCGTTAATTTTTGCCATGAATAAATGACAGAAGAGGAGTCGATGATGCGTTACCGCATAACTATTATCAATACTATGACCAATATCAATAAATTGTTATCATCATTAGATTTTTATCTGATGTTTTGAAACTTCGTGGTGAAAAAACATCGTCATTTCTTTATACATAGTGTTCCTCATTCGACATATCGCCGTGAAATATACATCACACACACACCATTCACTCGTAGGCATGCTCCAGGCATCGATTGTTGATAGCAATTGCCTCGTAAGGGTTTACGTTACGTTTGGGGAGTTCAAATTTCCTTCGTTACTTTGCTTTACATCGAATTCTAAAATTTGTTGCCTGAATTTATTTGATAATTAGTTGCTCTTTACTATTTATTATATATACATTTATGAGATGGAGTGTATGAGAGATACCAACAAATGATTACATAAATCAAATGTGCATCATTCGTGTGTACTGTTTGGTAAACAGTATAATCCGAATATCTCATGATAGATTTTTTTCTCTCCTACTTTAATTTAATGTGTTGTGATCATTTTTATAGCCGGGAATTTCCGTATGCTACATTCTTTTCGGAATGAAAAACAATAATATAAAATGAAACTAAAAAACTTTATCAGTACATCAGTGGTTGCTGATCTTTTAAAGGTATGTGTTATATGAAATTAAAAGCGTATAGTAAATATTTAAGTGATGAATACTTTTATTACTTCACAAAGTATTTGAAGGTTAAAAAAACTCTTGTTCTGTTTATATGTAGATTCAATCATATAAGAGATTATAGATTATCAGGTTTCAGAAAGGCGGTTTCAAAAATGGTAGTGGTTATCGATTATTGGATTGTACGGGAGACTTTGAACCACGAAATCATGAAGACTTTATGAAAAATAAGTATGGAAGATTCGAGGAAATAATGGATATAAACACGAAGTACTGCAACAGCTAGCATTAAATCTTCAGCTGAGATATAACTGAAATTCCTCTTGCAATATTTGATCAAACTTCTGATTTTAGGCAGTATCGTGACTATTTGGACAAGCATATTCCGCAAGCGGTTCATATGGATCTCAACATAGCTACCTATCCTGGTCTTTATGAACCGTATGCCATGTATCCACCAGAAATATTCCAGAAATATGCTCGCTTATTGGGTATCAATCGATCGGAGCATATTATCTTATATGGCAGGCATTACATTGCTGGCATGATGTTTCCTTGTCGCATTTCTTGGTTGTTTAAGGTCTGATTAAGTCAGTATAAGGAGTTATATTGACTTCGAATTAATAAAACAAAAATTAAATAATAATAAATAAATGGATTAGTTGATCAATAAATAATAACAATGCTTAATGATAATGAATAATGGCAATAATAAATAATATATAATAATAATAATGATAAATAATAATAATAATAATAATAAATAGTAATAACAATAAATAATAATAGTAAATAATAATATAATAATAAATACAATAAATAATAGTAATAATAAATAATAGTAATGATAATAGTAATAATAATAATAGTAATAATAATATTAATAATAACAACAATAATAATTAGAAATAATAATAAAAATAAAATAGACAACTGATTGTTATAAAATGATGCGAAGGTTATGTAATTTATTATTTACTATTTATTATTATTTATTATCATATTCTCATTAACACTCTCGTAATGAGCGCTTACCTGTAATTACACGCCAAAATTTTCACATTTTTATAACTCGAGCCCTTCGTGATTTCTGTTTCAGTTTCAGCTTTCTTTTACAGTATTACGGTCATCGAGCTGTTTCGGTTATAGATGGTGGTTTAGCAGCATGGGAAAAGGTTGGTGGCGAAACTACTCGAGAAGTACCACAAGTTATCGTAAGTCTAATCTACTTTAGTAGAATGAATCAAAAGTGGAATCCACCGTTAAATGCTCGTAGAAAAATCCAGAAAACATTTTTATTCCTGTAATGAAAAAAACGCTCCTGATGCTGCTGAAATATGCTTAAAGCAAACCTGTAAGAAAATTAAAATTCATATATTAGATTTAAAGCCAGGTAACTGGGGAGCAGAACTTTATTCGGATTGCATCGTGACATATGAACAGCTTATCGAGAAAGACTCCAATGGAATGAACTTATTTGACAAGACCGACCAGGTAGATCACTTATGTTTTAAATAAACTTCTCAATAAAAGAAGAACAATTTTAATAATTATATCTACTGAGAGTCACAGTTGTGAGAATCACAATTTTCATTTGGTTTTTGCATATTAGATAACTGCAGTAATTAGGCAGTTGATAACAATTTCACATCTTTGCAGTTATTTGCAGTTTAATGACACACATCGAATGATCAAATAATTTGTTTAACGAATAAGGATACAGCCCTTCTCTTTTCTTACATGTTATATAAAAAATTGTATTATCTCCTTTAACGATTTCAATTTCAGATAAATTTCTTCGATTCGCGCCCGAGAGACCAGTTTGAGGGAAAAGTTAATACCATACTCGATCCAAAAAGTTTGTAGTTCGGTTGATTTCAAATTTTTGTTACGACTAAATAATGTAGTGTTCGATCTCTTCATCTCTTCAATTTCAGAATTTTGCGATGTAAAGTAAAGTTCAAAGTTATTGTTTAAATTTCTAGAAGTAAATGGTTCCATGTATCGGGTACAAAATGTGCACCAGCAGTGGAAATGATCAGTGAAACGGGACGTTTAAAAGATCCGAATGAGTTGAAAAGCTGTAAGTAAATTATAATTTTATCGTTCAAATCTCCATAAGCAAGCGTAGTTAGAGATTGATCGGAAAAGGAAATGTCTCATTGAGGCTTGTTCACTCTTATATGTGGAACATATTAATAATTTAACAAAAAAGCGAAATCCCCAAATGACAAACTTTAATTTAATTTTAAGAGTATGAGAAACTTTTACAGGGTTACAAAAATGCGGTTTCAAAAAAGATCTTCCGACCATTTCACACTGTTTACGTGGAATACAGGCTTGCATGCTGAATTTGGTCATTGAAGACTTGTTCCCATCGCTATATCCACGCACCTACCATGGATCCTGCTTTGAATTGCAAGCTCGCGATCCGAAAAGAATATCCGAATAGTTATTATCCAGATGAAAAACTTAATATAAAATGAAGACGACCATAAAAATATGACAAATTATTTTATTTTAAAAAAAGAATACTTTCAAAATTCTCATATGCTATTTTTAGATTAAGAGCAATTGTTTAAAGATTGACGGAAATAACAGGAAAGAGCATATTTAATTAATATCTATTCAACAAATTAAAGAATAATAAAAATGCAGCAGTTAATCTAAGAAGATAATAGCATATATAATAAGCAATTAGTAAAAAGTTTAATGTGTGAAAACATCCAAGATCAGTTTGCATCTTCCATGCTTTAAGCTTTCAAATGATCTATAATTTAGGTTTTTCATTCGGATGCTAAAATCATTTTATTCAAACATAATATACTACAAAATAATTCTTTTTTTAATATAAATTTTTTTTTCTTGTTCTGCTGCTGCTGCTCTTCATTTATATATATTTCTTTTAATTTGACATTGGTGCTGATAAATTTTAACAGTTTATCATAATAAAAAGAGTGAAAAGAAATTAATGAATAATATTTCCATGAAGAAAAGCAAACGAAAAAATTATAAAAAAATCAGTGAAATTCATCAACAATTTCGAATCGAACACCATATCTTTCGAGACGACCATAAATGCCTGTATCTTTGAATGCAGCTGTTGGTGTATACACACCACTATAACATATTCTAACTTCACTAGATTATATTAAAAATTCGAGAAGAATGTAGAAATGAATTGCACTTACACTAGGTAAATTACAGGATTTTATAGACGAAAACAATTTACATTATATTAAATAGTGCCTAAATTTCATTTTGCTTTACATTCCATTTGTCAGGAAACCTTTAAAATATTATAAAACATCAAGAGGGAATTTCTTCTGCGATATGATTTTGTAGCACATTATTACGCTTAAATCTGGGCAGTTGTTGTTTAAGTTCAAGGAGATTTTCCTTTTTTTTTTTAGATCGTATTTGATATTTAGTCACCTTTCTACTACAAATTTTAAAAAAACCTACCCTTGTGGTAGTTTATCGGCATCATTGAGCAGCGATATTGCTGAAGCCAAAACACAGGCTGAAGTGGCAATGTATCCAGCATCTGGTCCCATGCAACGAGCAACGATCTATAGAAAAATATTACATAACCTTTTTAATAGTTCAGGAAATTGAAATTTATCTTCGACACAATCTATTAAATCTCATTAAAAAAGAAAATTGCTTACATGTAAAAGGCAAAAATGGTACTCTAAAACCAAGTAAAAATTATCAATTCTTCTCCATTATTGAATGAATCTGGATTAACCTCTTTCACCGGTTCAACACTGTATTCATCAAAAGAGCGATGCTTTTCTGTCCAACCAGTACCAAAGAACCAATAAGTAAATGATGCTTGCTTTACCTAAAATTTTAAAATATCAGATAATAATTCCATATAATTTCTTCCGATTTCATGAACAACATGATCGTTTATTAAACTATTATCTGCATACCACAAAAATTAACTATTTGTTAAAAACTTTTTAATCCTCTTTCGTAAAAGTTAGTCATAAATTTAATATTAAAAATCAAATTCGGAAACTAATTTTTCCTGCTCAGCGGTAGGTCCTGATTCTTTAAATATGCCAAAACTGCATAATCCTGGGTGTGCCAACAAAAAATCTTTCATAAATGATATTTTAGCAACAACCATAAAAACCATAAGCCACAGAGAAAGCAGAAAAGCCCAAATAATCGATTTGATTCGAATGAATGTTTCCACTTGAACCTAAAGTATATTACAGCAATGATTAAATCACATTACAATGAACTGAACCTAAAAATAATATACTATATTGATTGTATCAAAAAAAATTTTTGATAAATTATAAATTGATTAATGCTGATCCTTGAAGATCATTTACTATCAGATTTTTAATTAAAATATCGTATAGAAGACTGACAACTAAATGACAATTGTCAACTGAATTTTCTTCAACTACATCACTCTATTTTTAACTAATTGCAATTGGTGTATTGTATATATGTAAGAGCACATATATAAGCTCTGTCTATAAATAGTATGTTTGTATGACCACTTCAACAATTATTGTTTTAAAGCTAACGTAAATCATGTAAATTCTGTGCGATATCTGGATAAATTCCATATTTAATATTAATTTGCGTAAATAATAATCTGCATAGGTTAATTTAAAATTCATATTGTGGGGTAATTTTACTAGAAATATTTTCTGTCTTTCATCTTTCATCGATAAAAAAATGATACTATTTCCATTGGTTTAATGTATGCGGAAGAAAATGCTGAACTATATATTTTTCTTTTGAATCAAAAAGTGGTATTTCTTACTGATAATTTGCACTCGCGACAAGTATAAATAAGCACCTTTATTCAGCATAATTAAAGAATTTGTTCTGAGAATCGTGAAAAATGCTGGCAAGGAAAAAAGAAGAAAGCAGTTTAAGCTTACTGGTAAAACATTGTGAAGTTTGTAATCAAAATACTGAGATCGAGTAACTACACTTTTGTCTGATCCATAAAATTGGAAGGCACCATCCATTAATTTTTTCATTAAACCAAAAAGAACCTCTAAAAAATAAACACAATCAAAATAGACATTAACAAACATGTAATACATCGCTTTGACTTTGATATATTATATAAATTCTCAAACCTTTTAGGTGCTCGGAATGAGCTTTTTGGTAACCGCTCTGGCATGATACTTCGTCTTATTTTACCTAAGCCATCAGTCAGCATATTTGCCATACCCAAAACTAATGTTCGATATGTGCCCGCGTTGAATGAATAACCCTAAAAAAGTCTTTAAATTTTTAATGAAATGCATTTACATTTACATACATATGAAAAATTATTCTACGAAGAGCAAAATTTCAAAATTTTTTGATTGCTCCTTGTCCCCCTATAAAGCTTGTAACTTTCTTAACAAAAAGATCTTAATAAATATAAGGCAGTCATTTGAACTATAAGATACATATCTCAAAGTTCCATAAAACAACTTATCGTCAAAAGCTATATAGTAAAATGACCAGAATGCAAAAGTAAGATAAAAACTCGAATTTTTCCAAATTATCATATTCATATTATTCAAAATTCATTCGAAAAAGAAGAAAAAGTAAAACGAAGGAACGAATCCAAACGATAAGATTATTAGTTTTTCATCTTTCGAAAGCAAATAACATAAATGATATAAGTAAATGCACGAAAATTTGTGACGTCATACCGCAGGTCCTGAATTTAATTGCGCGAATGTTTCCACATGATTCAGTTGACCATTGAATTTGTTTTTCAAAAAATTGACACCCAAGTCACAAGGAATACTATCCCAACCACATGCACCAACCACATATAAACCTTTTTTTTGAGCAATATCACTGTATTTCATTTGCATCGATTCCAAAAACTATAATAAAATTTAGTAAATTTACAAATCGTATGAAAAAATATTTGCAACAAAATATAGATATAGAAATCATTACCGCAGGTTCTCCTGAAATGTCCACATAATTAGCACCATTTTCCATGGCAGCCTTTACAACTGCTTCTCCATACAATCGATACTGTAACGAGAGAGAATTAAATTTTATTTAAACAAAGCATAAAATGGAGAAAGCTGTAGCACATAAAAATATATAAAGTGACTGCACTGAAGTTTTTAGCATTGATTTCACAAAGTTTAGAACTGATATTGACAAATTCACGGAGATAAAAATTAATCAACATAAGCAACTTACAGGACCAACAACATTAATAATGACTTTTGCTTGTTTCGCCATTGCTGCTAGTGTAGATTCATCATAACTGTTGGCAATAATTATGGGGGTATTTTGTATATCTTTATCTAAAAATTCTTTTTCATTTCACGCATTAAAGATCTTCACAATTCACCACTTTTTCACAATATTAAAAAGTTTTCATTTTTTTTCCTCCTATTTTTACTTCTTCCTTTCTTCAATTTCATATTCAATCATATCTAATATGGCTATTTCTAATGCAACAAATAGCTACTTTAATATTTCGGTAAAAAAACGCAAAAATTTTGTAAAATGACTTACTCATTTCTTGACTCATATTTTCAAGCAATTTCTTTAATCGGGCTTCATTTCGCCCTGCAATAGCAAAGCTCACCACGTTCTCCTGGTTCTGTTGTTCAACCAACAATTTAAGAACATAGGCTCCCGTGAAACCACTGGCACCATATAACACAATATCATAGCGTAACATTCTTTCTATCTGTAAAAAAAAGAGACAAACTTTCTAAATGAGACATTGAGTTAAAAAAAACTGGAATGACTTTAACAGTCATAAAGCATTTTGTCATCGGTCTTATCAACTCTCTTCGTCTATCAATGAGCAAATTTTTCCTACACTTGAAAAGACTAAAGTTCAAGGTGATTGCCGTACATTAAACAAAGCGGCAAGTGAATAATTTGGAAGAAATTTATAGTTTTCCTGAATTAATTTGAATTTTCCACAACAAATAAGATGGTGATTTATTGTAAAACATAGCGTAAATTTATGTGAATATTATCAGTCTAAAAATGATATGCAGTTCTACATTTGTTGGACGGAGATAACAGGCCGAATTTAATGGTTCAACTGCATAAACTAGCTTCACATTCTTCCTACCTCCAAAAACAAACTTTAAAACTAAGTATCAATCTTACCATTCTGGATTATCGATTCAATACAATAAAGAACTGCTTTATTAATCAAATGAATCTCAATTCATAATATTCGATTAATGTCTTAACATTTGCTGGAAGACTGAAAAACAACCCCTTTTTTCATCCGGAAACAACAGCACGACCAAAAAAGGTGTTGCGGCGGGCGGCACCTAATCGTAATAAAATGTATTCCATCTCATTATAGAAACCAATGAATAAAGAGAATAATAAAACATACCATTAAAATTGATGCTCAGCTGGTTACTGATAAAAGCATCGCGTTAGATTAAATATTAAATTCTTTGCAGATACAATCATTTGAATGCTCCATAAAACTTGAAACATGTAACCTTTCCGCTCTCTTTATTTTGCAAATGACATATCATAACTTGAGAAGTATCCGTAGCATTTTCATACTATATAAGAAAAAAAAAAGAAAAAAAAACCTTGCTGTTCCGAAATTATAAATGTTTTATTTCTACATAAAAAATCAATTATAAAAAATATATACGAACAATGAATACAAAAATAATAAACATTCCTTAACCAAGTCTACAACAACAGACCTTTTTTCAGTTGGAATTAACGAGACATAAAAACAAAAAATCGAATTTCTAGAAAATAACACAAAAAACGAACTTTAGAATTAAATGTACAATACGACAGAAGATTAATTCATAAATTTCAAGTTTAGCCATATATAATCCAACAGTTATTATAAATACATAAATGTATAATACACAGATACATTTAATATTGTTGTTCACCAAAAAGAATTAACTGGATGTGGCCAATCGACATCAAAAGAGGCTAGCAAAAGTGAAAAATACCTAAAATTATATTAAATAAAATAGAAAATACTGAGACAACAAGGAGGTCATTCAGGAGTCAAATAATAATGTCCAATTCAAACAAATACTTTGAGAATCAAAAAAAAAAATAACAGTGAGATTATTCTCTTCTATAGGAAATAATTAAGTGAATAAAAATTAGTAATGACAAGGCCGTAAGCAATCTTCCCCGTTCTATTACAACTTTACAATTATACACAGATGATACAGACAAAAAAATTTTTTTAAGAATAATATTGCAAATTGTTTTTTTTTTTCAGTGTTTCCAAAGAGTTGTTTTATCGTGTTGGTCGATCAGCTTCCCAAGATCCTCTGAGCTGAATTGAACTGAGTTGTGTTGTTTGAATTGCGTGGAAGTAAGCTGCGTTGAGTTGAGTTGAATAGGGATAAGTTGCGTTGAGTATCCACTGCGTTGAGTGTATGAGATTTTATTCTGTCTTTTTCATCTTAATCACGAGTATATGTACAATTTTGATTAATACAAACATATTCTATAAGAGATCTGATTACAGTATAAGAATTATAATAAGATCAGTTACTGAATAAAGCAATTTGCAGGTGAGCTAGTTTTTTGGACGTAAAAAAAAGGATGTGAATTTAGTTGATTAAGATAACAAGCAGACGTGTAAAAAACACATGAATGTGAAATTAGGTATAAGGTTCATTTAGTCACATTCTGCGATTAATTTACATCTTGTACGATTCATTTTAATTTATTTTATTTTATTAATTTATTTAGGTTAAATTTCTGAATTGATTAATTTGGATTCGAAAAAAATTAGTCATTTTTGATTTGAGTGATTTCTATTTGTTAAGACTTTTTTACAATTAAAGAAAAGAGAAAAGAGAAAAGAAAAGAACACCGGAGAAAAGATATGATTCGAATTCGCATTCGCGAGACTCCCAAGTGAAGAAGAGAGGAAGAATTAGTGTGGAATTTTGACAGAGAGGTCTTCAGGTGTATAGAAAAAAGTGTTGAGTGTAATAACTGGAACTTGCCCTTCCTTATCTAGAACTTGGGTAAGTTTGGATTCCACAGGAAGAACAATGATATTTTTGCGATTTGAATTTTGCCCTCGTCAAAAACAAAATAAGGATCGTAGGAATGTGAGTTTAAATTTAAGAATAATTATTACAAGAGAAATCGTATCAGTACTTATACAAACAATTATCAATCTCCAATGTGTTGCTATACTTTCAAGTTCTTCTTGGATTAAATTAATAACTTGGTCGAAATCTTTCCCTAACTGGTTTGTTAGTTCTTCTCTTTGATCGGAAATTTCTGGCCAAAGAGAATCATCCTTTGGTCGGTAAGGGATTGAATTAACTCAGTACTGTTCCATAAAACAATACTGGTGTTGGTAATACATTTACCCCGCTTCGATATGGGCAATGATTTATTACATCAGTACTGTTCCATAAAACAATACTGGATAATTTCCAAAAAATATCTAGTGTATTAAAAGTATTTGTCCAACGTTTCACTAGTTTATCTTTCGTTTTAATACGTAAGGAGTATATTCCTCTTCCTCATTTTCATGCTTAATTGGTATATCTAATGATGCCGTAGGTGAAATGAAATCGAAGAGACGTATTATCTATAGTCATCAAACCTAACGTAAGAAAATGGACGCGTATTCAATATTCCTTCTATATCCGCGATTAGTGTTATCGTTTCTTTTCCTGTGAGGACTCTTCTTCCTATCGCCTTTCTTAAGGCGCCCTTTGTCAGTCCAATGAGCCGTTCCTGTCAATCCAATAGCAATCCAATAGCATAAATGCTACCACCCTATGACGCTCATGGAATTGTGTTCTTCCACATCATACCTTTTTCGGCTAGGAAATTGGCGTTCTCGTCCATTATTTTTTTTGAATACTAACTGAAATTGACTGATATTGTCGCTGAGTACTAGCTTTGGATATCTTTGGATATGCAACAAATCTAATAATGTACGAGAAATTTTCAGCGAATTATTTCAAACAGTTCGAGATGAACTGTCCTAGTTGTAAAACATGTAAAGAGGATGATCCATCTTTTCACTACTCCAGTAGGCGATTTAATCGAGAGAAGGCCTAAATAATCTAAACCTACTTGCTCGAATGTTTTTGATCTCCGAACGTGATTCTGGTAGGTTTGGCATTTGTGGCAATTTGAAGGTTTTGTTTTCCAACGCTTGCAAGTCATGCATGAACATATCGCTCATTTTATTGTGGCCCTTCCTTTCGGAATCCAAAATCTACGTCTTATTTCAGATAAGGTGTGTGCAATTCCAGCATGGTACAACTTATCATGCTGCTCCCAAATGAATGAATTAGTTATATCGTTCTTATTTGCTAAATAAATGGGGTATTTGCTTTCGTTGTCCAGATTTGAGTATTCTAGTCGACTGTTGGATCTCCACAACTTATCATTCCTATGTTGAAAGAGATTCTATTTCCCTATTTCTTCACTCATTAAGTTCTGCTTGTCTGATTAATAGCCACTCTGTTAGATTGTAATCATCTTTTGACATATTGCTTCCTGGTATGGACAATGATTTTAACCAGGGTATAGCCTTTTTACAAGTCCTTTTAATGAATCGAAAAATCCGGACGGTCACTCTAATTATTCTAGCCTATTTATTAAAGCGGTATGCTTCAATAAATTGGATTTTACCGTCTTCGTAATTATGTGTGATAGTTTTCACTAAATTTGCCATTACCGCTTGTGCGATTTCATCCTTTGTATTATAACTGAACTCACCGCTAGGCCGTTGTGATGGGTTCTTATCCAGCCAGTATGGACTTTTCCACCATAATTTGTTGTAACGAAGTTTGGTTGGTGAAATTCCTCTTGTAGCAATGTCGGCTGGATTTTGATAACTCGTAAGTATCTTAATTTAAAGTGAGAATTTCGATTTTCTTCAGCTCGTTTTTGCACAAATCGTGGGAGTAATTTTGATTCATTTTTAACTCACAAAAAGGGCACATTTTACGTCTGACCAAACAGTAGCATATTTTTCATGACACCATAATTGGTTTAACACGAATTGGTCTGCTCTAACTCCTATCAATATTTATGGCAATTCGAGTTTTGGAATTGATATATTTTTGATCGGTGCAATACGGTATTTAGCATATAACAAATGAAATTTAGTAATCTTACTTTCTTCATCGATATATCGAATATAGACGGCAGCAGAATAGGCAAATTTTTGTTAATTTTTTGTTTGATCATGGTTTTAATGTTAAACGCATGATATCCAGATCGATGACTCCAATTAAGTCCGAAGAAGGTTTCGTTTTTCAATTTGTTTAAATCATCTTCGGGTATTCGTTTGTTGAATTCCTTATCATTGGATAAAAATTCTCTGACGTTCATTGACGCCTCTCTAAAGATTTCTTTGGTTTTGTAATATTTATATATCGCTTCTTTCGTGTCATCTGCAGTCAAAATGATATTATCAAAATAAAAGTTCTTTTTTATTTCTGAGGCCAAATTAGTTGTTGTATTATCTAAATGGTATTTGAGGGTTGCTGCTAATAGGAACGGTGAAGATATCACTCCAAATGATACTCGTTTAAATCGGTAGGATTTGATGTTCTCCCGGGTAACTTCCTCACCTAGGTTCTTGACCCATAGGAATCTTGTACAGTTTCTTTCCTCAGGATGCAATCCTATTTATAAGAAAGCCTTTTCTATGTCAGCAATTATGACTAATTTCATCATTCGAAACCGTGATAATATAACGATTAGATCCGGTAACATTACCTCTATGGAGAACTTCGTTGAGACTTTTATATCCCTTTTGATGCGCCGAGGCATCATACATTATTCTTAATTTTGTGGCACTTTTATTGGGGTTCCACACTTCGTGATGAGGAAGGTAATGTGTGACATCTACTTCGTCATTATAAGGGACTTCTTCAATCGTCCTGTTTGTAGTTGTTCCATGATTGTATTGTGGTATACCTGCAGGAGCGATTTGAGTTGCAGTCTTTTGCTAAGTTCTTTAAATGTCCCAGGCATAAACCATACTCGTCGCTTAAATTTTGTTTAAAATCCCTCCATGATCAGCGAACATGATACCGACCATCCCTTTTCTCGAGTATTCTTTGGAAGCATTTCAGAGATTCCTTATCATCATTATCTGTTGGAGACTCTTGAATTCTTATTGGTTCTAATCTCCAAAAATTTTCTAGCTCTAAATTATATTAGTCTTCATTTGGTTTTTGCATATTAGATAACTGCAGTAATTAGGCAGTTGATAACAATTTCACATCTTTGCAGTTATTTGCAGTTTAATGACACACATCGAATGATCAAATAATTTGTTTAACGAATAAGGATACAGCCCTTCTCTTTTCTTACATGTTATATAAAAAATTGTATTATCTCCTTTAACGATTTCAATTTCAGATAAATTTCTTCGATTCGCGCCCGAGAGACCAGTTTGAGGGAAAAGTTAATACCATACTCGATCCAAAAAGTTTGTAGTTCGGTTGATTTCAAATTTTTGTTACGACTAAATAATGTAGTGTTCGATCTCTTCATCTCTTCAATTTCAGAATTTTGCGATGTAAAGTAAAGTTCAAAGTTATTGTTTAAATTTCTAGAAGTAAATGGTTCACATGTATCGGGTACAAAATGTGCACCAGCAGTGGAAATGATCAGTGAAACGGGACGTTTAAAAGATCCGAATGAGTTGAAAAGCTGTAAGTAAATTATAATTTTATCGTTCAAATCTCCATAAGCAAGCGTAGTTAGAGATTGATCGGAAAAGGAAATGTCTCATTGAGGCTTGTTCACTCTTATATGTGGAACATATTAATAATTTAACAAAAAAGCGAAATCCCCAAATGACAAACTTTAATTTAATTTTAAGAGTATGAGAAACTTTTACAGGGTTACAAAAATGCGGTTTCAAAAAAGATCTTCCGACCATTTCACACTGTTTACGTGGAATACAGGCTTGCATGCTGAATTTGGTCATTGAAGACTTGTTCCCATCGCTATATCCACGCACCTACCATGGATCCTGCTTTGAATTGCAAGCTCGCGATCCGAAAAGAATATCCGAATAGTTATTATCCAGATGAAAAACTTAATATAAAATGAAGACGACCATAAAAATATGACAAATTATTTTATTTTAAAAAGAATACTTCAAAATTCTCATATGCTATTAGATTAAGAGCAATTGTTTAAAGATTGACGGAAATAACAGGAAAGAGCATATTTAATATAATCTATTCAACAAATTAAAGAATAATAAAAATGCAGCAGTTAATCTAAGAAGATAATAGCATATATAATAAGCAATTAGTAAAAAGTTTAATGTGTGAAAACATCCAAGATCAGTTTGCATCTTCCATGCTTTAAGCTTTCAAATGATCTATAATTTAGGTTTTTCATTCGGATGCTAAAATCATTTTATTCAAACATAATATACTACAAAATAATT
Organism: Dirofilaria repens; assembly: GCA_008729115.1. Taxonomy (NCBI): domain Eukaryota; kingdom Metazoa; phylum Nematoda; class Chromadorea; order Rhabditida; family Onchocercidae; genus Dirofilaria; species Dirofilaria repens. The sequence continues at coordinate 146,810 of SNRZ01000099.1, forward strand.
CTTTTTTTAATATAAATTTTTTTTTCTTGTTCTGCTGCTGCTGCTCTTCATTTATATATATTTCTTTTAATTTGACATTGGTGCTGATAAATTTTAACAGTTTATCATAATAAAAAGAGTGAAAAGAAATTAATGAATAATATTTCCATGAAGAAAAGCAAACGAAAAAATTATAAAAAAATCAGTGAAATTCATCAACAATTTCGAATCGAACACCATATCTTTCGAGACGACCATAAATGCCTGTATCTTTGAATGCAGCTGTTGGTGTATACACACCACTATAACATATTCTAACTTCACTAGATTATATTAAAAATTCGAGAAGAATGTAGAAATGAATTGCACTTACACTAGGTAAATTACAGGATTTTATAGACGAAAACAATTTACATTATATTAAATAGTGCCTAAATTTCATTTTGCTTTACATTCCATTTGTCAGGAAACCTTTAAAATATTATAAAACATCAAGAGGGAATTTCTTCTGCGATATGATTTTGTAGCACATTATTACGCTTAAATCTGGGCAGTTGTTGTTTAAGTTCAAGGAGATTTTCCTTTTTTTTTTTAGATCGTATTTGATATTTAGTCACCTTTCTACTACAAATTTTAAAAAAACCTACCCTTGTGGTAGTTTATCGGCATCATTGAGCAGCGATATTGCTGAAGCCAAAACACAGGCTGAAGTGGCAATGTATCCAGCATCTGGTCCCATGCAACGAGCAACGATCTATAGAAAAATATTACATAACCTTTTTAATAGTTCAGGAAATTGAAATTTATCTTCGACACAATCTATTAAATCTCATTAAAAAAGAAAATTGCTTACATGTAAAAGGCAAAAATGGTACTCTAAAACCAAGTAAAAATTATCAATTCTTCTCCATTATTGAATGAATCTGGATTAACCTCTTTCACCGGTTCAACACTGTATTCATCAAAAGAGCGATGCTTTTCTGTCCAACCAGTACCAAAGAACCAATAAGTAAATGATGCTTGCTTTACCTAAAATTTTAAAATATCAGATAATAATTCCATATAATTTCTTCCGATTTCATGAACAACATGATCGTTTATTAAACTATTATCTGCATACCACAAAAATTAACTATTTGTTAAAAACTTTTTAATCCTCTTTCGTAAAAGTTAGTCATAAATTTAATATTAAAAATCAAATTCGGAAACTAATTTTTCCTGCTCAGCGGTAGGTCCTGATTCTTTAAATATGCCAAAACTGCATAATCCTGGGTGTGCCAACAAAAAATCTTTCATAAATGATATTTTAGCAACAACCATAAAAACCATAAGCCACAGAGAAAGCAGAAAAGCCCAAATAATCGATTTGATTCGAATGAATGTTTCCACTTGAACCTAAAGTATATTACAGCAATGATTAAATCACATTACAATGAACTGAACCTAAAAATAATATACTATATTGATTGTATCAAAAAAAATTTTTGATAAATTATAAATTGATTAATGCTGATCCTTGAAGATCATTTACTATCAGATTTTTAATTAAAATATCGTATAGAAGACTGACAACTAAATGACAATTGTCAACTGAATTTTCTTCAACTACATCACTCTATTTTTAACTAATTGCAATTGGTGTATTGTATATATGTAAGAGCACATATATAAGCTCTGTCTATAAATAGTATGTTTGTATGACCACTTCAACAATTATTGTTTTAAAGCTAACGTAAATCATGTAAATTCTGTGCGATATCTGGATAAATTCCATATTTAATATTAATTTGCGTAAATAATAATCTGCATAGGTTAATTTAAAATTCATATTGTGGGGTAATTTTACTAGAAATATTTTCTGTCTTTCATCTTTCATCGATAAAAAAATGATACTATTTCCATTGGTTTAATGTATGCGGAAGAAAATGCTGAACTATATATTTTTCTTTTGAATCAAAAAGTGGTATTTCTTACTGATAATTTGCACTCGCGACAAGTATAAATAAGCACCTTTATTCAGCATAATTAAAGAATTTGTTCTGAGAATCGTGAAAAATGCTGGCAAGGAAAAAAGAAGAAAGCAGTTTAAGCTTACTGGTAAAACATTGTGAAGTTTGTAATCAAAATACTGAGATCGAGTAACTACACTTTTGTCTGATCCATAAAATGGAAGGCACCATCCATTAATTTTTTCATTAAACCAAAAAGAACCTCTAAAAAATAAACACAATCAAAATAGACATTAACAAACATGTAATACATCGCTTTGACTTTGATATATTATATAAATTCTCAAACCTTTTAGGTGCTCGGAATGAGCTTTTTGGTAACCGCTCTGGCATGATACTTCGTCTTATTTTACCTAAGCCATCAGTCAGCATATTTGCCATACCCAAAACTAATGTTCGATATGTGCCCGCGTTGAATGAATAACCCTAAAAAAGTCTTTAAATTTTTAATGAAATGCATTTACATTTACATACATATGAAAAATTATTCTACGAAGAGCAAAATTTCAAAATTTTTTGATTGCTCCTTGTCCCCCTATAAAGCTTGTAACTTTCTTAACAAAAAGATCTTAATAAATATAAGGCAGTCATTTGAACTATAAGATACATATCTCAAAGTTCCATAAAACAACTTATCGTCAAAAGCTATATAGTAAAATGACCAGAATGCAAAAGTAAGATAAAAACTCGAATTTTTCCAAATTATCATATTCATATTATTCAAAATTCATTCGAAAAAGAAGAAAAAGTAAAACGAAGGAACGAATCCAAACGATAAGATTATTAGTTTTTCATCTTTCGAAAGCAAATAACATAAATGATATAAGTAAATGCACGAAAATTTGTGACGTCATACCGCAGGTCCTGAATTTAATTGCGCGAATGTTTCCACATGATTCAGTTGACCATTGAATTTGTTTTTCAAAAAATTGACACCCAAGTCACAAGGAATACTATCCCAACCACATGCACCAACCACATATAAACCTTTTTTTTGAGCAATATCACTGTATTTCATTTGCATCGATTCCAAAAACTATAATAAAATTTAGTAAATTTACAAATCGTATGAAAAAATATTTGCAACAAAATATAGATATAGAAATCATTACCGCAGGTTCTCCTGAAATGTCCACATAATTAGCACCATTTTCCATGGCAGCCTTTACAACTGCTTCTCCATACAATCGATACTGTAACGAGAGAGAATTAAATTTTATTTAAACAAAGCATAAAATGGAGAAAGCTGTAGCACATAAAAATATATAAAGTGACTGCACTGAAGTTTTTAGCATTGATTTCACAAAGTTTAGAACTGATATTGACAAATTCACGGAGATAAAAATTAATCAACATAAGCAACTTACAGGACCAACAACATTAATAATGACTTTTGCTTGTTTCGCCATTGCTGCTAGTGTAGATTCATCATAACTGTTGGCAATAATTATGGGGGTATTTTGTATATCTTTATCTAAAAATTCTTTTTCATTTCACGCATTAAAGATCTTCACAATTCACCACTTTTTCACAATATTAAAAAGTTTTCATTTTTTTTCCTCCTATTTTTACTTCTTCCTTTCTTCAATTTCATATTCAATCATATCTAATATGGCTATTTCTAATGCAACAAATAGCTACTTTAATATTTCGGTAAAAAAACGCAAAAATTTTGTAAAATGACTTACTCATTTCTTGACTCATATTTTCAAGCAATTTCTTTAATCGGGCTTCATTTCGCCCTGCAATAGCAAAGCTCACCACGTTCTCCTGGTTCTGTTGTTCAACCAACAATTTAAGAACATAGGCTCCCGTGAAACCACTGGCACCATATAACACAATATCATAGCGTAACATTCTTTCTATCTGTAAAAAAAAGAGACAAACTTTCTAAATGAGACATTGAGTTAAAAAAAACTGGAATGACTTTAACAGTCATAAAGCATTTTGTCATCGGTCTTATCAACTCTCTTCGTCTATCAATGAGCAAATTTTTCCTACACTTGAAAAGACTAAAGTTCAAGGTGATTGCCGTACATTAAACAAAGCGGCAAGTGAATAATTTGGAAGAAATTTATAGTTTTCCTGAATTAATTTGAATTTTCCACAACAAATAAGATGGTGATTTATTGTAAAACATAGCGTAAATTTATGTGAATATTATCAGTCTAAAAATGATATGCAGTTCTACATTTGTTGGACGGAGATAACAGGCCGAATTTAATGGTTCAACTGCATAAACTAGCTTCACATTCTTCCTACCTCCAAAAACAAACTTTAAAACTAAGTATCAATCTTACCATTCTGGATTATCGATTCAATACAATAAAGAACTGCTTTATTAATCAAATGAATCTCAATTCATAATATTCGATTAATGTCTTAACATTTGCTGGAAGACTGAAAAACAACCCCTTTTTTCATCCGGAAACAACAGCACGACCAAAAAAGGTGTTGCGGCGGGCGGCACCTAATCGTAATAAAATGTATTCCATCTCATTATAGAAACCAATGAATAAAGAGAATAATAAAACATACCATTAAAATTGATGCTCAGCTGGTTACTGATAAAAGCATCGCGTTAGATTAAATATTAAATTCTTTGCAGATACAATCATTTGAATGCTCCATAAAACTTGAAACATGTAACCTTTCCGCTCTCTTTATTTTGCAAATGACATATCATAACTTGAGAAGTATCCGTAGCATTTTCATACTATATAAGAAAAAAAAAAGAAAAAAAAACCTTGCTGTTCCGAAATTATAAATGTTTTATTTCTACATAAAAAATCAATTATAAAAAATATATACGAACAATGAATACAAAAATAATAAACATTCCTTAACCAAGTCTACAACAACAGACCTTTTTTCAGTTGGAATTAACGAGACATAAAAACAAAAAATCGAATTTCTAGAAAATAACACAAAAAACGAACTTTAGAATTAAATGTACAATACGACAGAAGATTAATTCATAAATTTCAAGTTTAGCCATATATAATCCAACAGTTATTATAAATACATAAATGTATAATACACAGATACATTTAATATTGTTGTTCACCAAAAAGAATTAACTGGATGTGGCCAATCGACATCAAAAGAGGCTAGCAAAAGTGAAAAATACCTAAAATTATATTAAATAAAATAGAAAATACTGAGACAACAAGGAGGTCATTCAGGAGTCAAATAATAATGTCCAATTCAAACAAATACTTTGAGAATCAAAAAAAAAAATAACAGTGAGATTATTCTCTTCTATAGGAAATAATTAAGTGAATAAAAATTAGTAATGACAAGGCCGTAAGCAATCTTCCCCGTTCTATTACAACTTTACAATTATACACAGATGATACAGACAGGCTTAGACAATGTTGAGACTAATTCACACTGTTAGACATTAAATTCTTTCCTCTTTCAGTGTTTCCAAAGAGTTGTTTTATCGTGTTGGTCGATCAGCTTCCCAAGATCCTCTGAGCTGAATTGAACTGAGTTGTGTTGTTTGAATTGCGTGGAAGTAAGCTGCGTTGAGTTGAGTTGAATAGGGATAAGTTGCGTTGAGTATCCACTGCGTTGAGTGTATGAGATTTTATTCTGTCTTTTTCATCTTAATCACGAGTATATGTACAATTTTGATTAATACAAACATATTCTATAAGAGATCTGATTACAGTATAAGAATTATAATAAGATCAGTTACTGAATAAAGCAATTTGCAGGTGAGCTAGTTTTTTGGACGTAAAAAAAAGGATGTGAATTTAGTTGATTAAGATAACAAGCGTGTAAAAAACACATGAATGTGAAATTAGGTATAAGGTTCATTTAGTCACATTCTGCGATTAATTTACATCTTGTACGATTCATTTTAATTTATTTTATTTTATTAATTTATTTAGGTTAAATTTCTGAATTGATTAATTTGGATTCGAAAAAATTAGTCATTTTTGATTTGAGTGATTTCTATTTGTTAAGACTTTTTTACAATTAAAGAAAAGAGAAAAGAGAAAAGAAAAGAACACCGGAGAAAAGATATGATTCGAATTCGCATTCGCGAGACTCCCAAGTGAAGAAGAGAGGAAGAATTAGTGTGGAATTTTGACAGAGAGGTCTTCAGGTGTATAGAAAAAAGTGTTGAGTGTAATAACTGGAACTTGCCCTTCCTTATCTAGAACTTGGGTAAGTTTGGATTCCACAGGAAGAACAATGATATTTTTGCGATTTGAATTTTGCCCTCGTCAAAAACAAAATAAGGATCGTAGGAATGTGAGTTTAAATTTAAGAATAATTATTACAAGAGAAATCGTATCAGTACTTATACAAAACAATTATCAATCTCCAATGTGTTGCTATACTTTCAAGTTCTTCTTGGATTAAATTAATAACTTGGTCGAAATCTTTCCCTAACTGGTTTGTTAGTTCTTCTCTTTGATCGGAAATTTCTGGCCAAAGAGAATCATCCTTTGGTCGGTAAGGGATTGAATTAACTCAGTACTGTTCCATAAAACAATACTGGTGTTGGTAATACATTTACCCCGCTTCGATATGGGCAATGATTTATTACATCAGTACTGTTCCATAAAACAATACTGGATAATTTCCAAAAAATATCTAGTGTATTAAAAGTATTGTCCAACGTTTCACTAGTTTATCTTTCGTTTTTAATACGTAAGGAGTATATTCCTCTTCCTCATTTTCATGCTTAATTGGTATATCTAATGATGCCGTAGGTGAAATGAAATCGAAGAGACGTATTATCTATAGTCATCAAACCTAACGTAAGAAAATGGACGCGTATTCAATATTCTTCTATATCCGCGATTAGTGTTATCGTTTCTTTTCCTGTGAGGACTCTTCTTCCTATCGCCTTTCTTAAGGCGCCCTTTGTCAGTCCAATGAGCCGTTCCTGTCAATCCAATAGCAATCCAATAGCATAAATGCTACCACCCTATGACGCTCATGGAATTGTGTTCTTCCACATCATACCTTTTTCGGCTAGGAAATTGGCGTTCTCGTCCATTATTTTTTTGAATACTAACTGAAATTGACTGATATTGTCGCTGAGTACTAGCTTTGGATATCCTTTGGATATGCAACAAATCTAATAATGTACGAGAAATTTTCAGCGAATAAATCTTCAAACAGTTCGAGATGAACTGTCCTAGTTGTAAAACATGTAAAGAGGATGATCCATCTTTTCACTACTCCAGTAGGCGATTTAATCGAGAGAAGGCCTAAATAATCTAAACCTACTTGCTCGAATGTTTTTGATCTCCGAACGTGATTCTGGTAGGTTTGGCATTTGTGGCAATTTGAAGGTTTTGTTTTCCAACGCTTGCAAGTCATGCATGAACATATCGCTCATTTTATTGTGGCCCTTCCTTTCGGAATCCAAAATCTACGTCTTATTTCAGATAAGGTGTGTGCAATTCCAGCATGGTACAACTTATCATGCTGCTCCCAAATGAATGAATTAGTTATATCGTTCTTATTTGCTAAATAAATGGGGTATTTGCTTTCGTTGTCCAGATTTGAGTATTCTAGTCGACTGTTGGATCTCCACAACTTATCATTCCTATGTTGAAAGAGATTCTATTTCCCTATTTCTTCACTCATTAAGTTCTGCTTGTCTGATTAATAGCCACTCTGTTAGATTGTAATCATCTTTTGACATATTGCTTCCTGGTATGGACAATGATTTTAACCAGGGTATAGCCTTTTTACAAGTCCTTTTAATGAATCGAAAAATCCGGACGGTCACTCTAATTATTCTAGCCTATTTATTAAAGCGGTATGCTTCAATAAATTGGATTTTACCGTCTTCGTAATTATGTGTGATAGTTTTCACTAAATTTGCCATTACCGTTGTGCGATTTCATCCTTTGTATTATAACTGAACTCACCGCTAGGCCGTTGTGATGGGTTCTTATCCAGCCAGTATGGACTTTTCCACCATAATTTGTTGTAACGAAGTTTGGTTGGTGAAATTCCTCTTGTAGCAATGTCGGCTGGATTTTGATAACTCGTAAGTATCTTAATTTAAAGTGAGAATTTCGATTTTCTTCAGCTCGTTTTTGCACAAATCGTGGGAGTAATTTTGATTCATTTTTAACTCACAAAAAGGGCACATTTTACGTCTGACCAAACAGTAGCATATTTTTCATGACACCTAATTGGTTTAACACGAATTGGTCTGCTCTAACTCCTATCAATATTTATGGCAATTCGAGTTTTGGAATTGATATATTTTTGATCGGTGCAATACGGTATTTAGCATATAACAAATGAAATTTAGTAATCTACTTTCTTCATCGATATATCGAATATAGACGGCAGCAGAATAGGCAAATTTTTGTTAATTTTTTGTTTGATCATGGTTTTAATGTTAAACGCATGATATCCAGATCGATGACTCCAATTAAGTCCGAAGAAGGTTTCGTTTTTCAATTTGTTTAAATCATCTTCGGGTATTCGTTTGTTGAATTCCTTATATTGGATAAAAATTCTCTGACGTTCATTGACGCCTCTCTAAAGATTTCTTTGGTTTTGTAATATTTATATATCGCTTCTTTCGTGTCATCTGCAGTCAAAATGATATTATCAAAATAAAAGTTCTTTTTATTTCTGAGGCCAAATTAGTTGTTGTATTATCTAAATGGTATTTGAGGGTTGCTGCTAATAGGAACGGTGAAGATATCACTCCAAATGATACTCGTTTAAATCGGTAGGATTTGATGTTCTCCCGGGTAACTTCCTCACCTAGGTTCTTGACCCATAGGAATCTTGTACAGTTTCTTTCCTCAGGATGCAATCCTATTTATAAGAAAGCCTTTTCTATGTCAGCAATTATGACTAATTTCATCATTCGAAACCGTGATAATATAACGATTAGATCCGGTAACATTACCTCTATGGAGAACTTCGTTGAGACTTTTATATCCCTTTTGATGCGCCGAGGCATCATACATTATTCTTAATTTTGTGGCACTTTTATTGGGTTCCACACTTCGTGATGAGGAAGGTAATGTGTGACATCTACTTCGTCATTATAAGGGACTTCTTCAATCGTCCTGTTTGTAGTTGTTCCATGATTGTATTGTGGTATACCTGCAGGAGCGATTTGAGTTGCAGTCTTTTGCTAAGTTCTTTAAATGTCCCAGGCATAAACCATACTCGTCGCTTAAATTTTGTTTAAAATCCCTCCATGATCAGCGAACATGATACCGACCATCCCTTTTCTCGAGTATTCTTTGGAAGCATTTCAGAGATTCCTTATCATCATTATCTGTTGGAGACTCTTGAATTCTTATTGGTTCTAATCTCCAAAAATTTTCTAGCTCTAAATTATATTAGTCTTCATTTGGTTTTTGCATATTAGATAACTGCAGTAATTAGGCAGTTGATAACAATTTCACATCTTTGCAGTTATTTGCAGTTTAATGACACACATCGAATGATCAAATAATTTGTTTAACGAATAAGGATACAGCCCTTCTCTTTTCTTACATGTTATATAAAAAATTGTATTATCTCCTTTAACGATTTCAATTTCAGATAAATTTCTTCGATTCGCGCCCGAGAGACCAGTTTGAGGGAAAGTTAATACCATACTCGATCCAAAAAGTTTGTAGTTCGGTTGATTTCAAATTTTTGTTACGACTAAATAATGTAGTGTTCGATCTCTTCATCTCTTCAATTTCAGAATTTTGCGATGTAAAGTAAAGTTCAAAGTTATTGTTTAAATTTCTAGAAGTAAATGGTTCACATGTATCGGGTACAAAATGTGCACCAGCAGTGGAAATGATCAGTGAAACGGGACGTTTAAAAGATCCGAATGAGTTGAAAAGCTGTAAGTAAATTATAATTTTATCGTTCAAATCTCCATAAGCAAGCGTAGTTAGAGATTGATCGGAAAAGGAAATGTCTCATTGAGGCTTGTTCACTCTTATATGTGGAACATATTAATAATTTAACAAAAAAGCGAAATCCCCAAATGACAAACTTTAATTTAATTTTAAGAGTATGAGAAACTTTTACAGGGTTACAAAAATGCGGTTTCAAAAAAGATCTTCCGACCATTTCACACTGTTTACGTGGAATACAGGCTTGCATGCTGAATTTGGTCATTGAAGACTTGTTCCCATCGCTATATCCACGCACCTACCATGGATCCTGCTTTGAATTGCAAGCTCGCGATCCGAAAAGAATATCCGAATAGTTATTATCCAGATGAAAAACTTAATATAAAATGAAGACGACCATAAAAATATGACAAATTATTTTATTTTAAAAAGAATACTTCAAAATTCTCATATGCTATTAGATTAAGAGCAATTGTTTAAAGATTGACGGAAATAACAGGAAAGAGCATATTTAATATAATCTATTCAACAAATTAAAGAATAATAAAAATGCAGCAGTTAATCTAAGAAGATAATAGCATATATAATAAGCAATTAGTAAAAAGTTTAATGTGTGAAAACATCCAAGATCAGTTTGCATCTTCCATGCTTTAAGCTTTCAAATGATCTATAATTTAGGTTTTTCATTCGGATGCTAAAATCATTTTATTCAAACATAATATACTACAAAATAATTCTTTTTTTAATATAAATTTTTTTTTTCTTGTTCTGCTGCTGCTGCTCTTCATTTATATATATTTCTTTTAATTTGACATTGGTGCTGATAAATTTTAACAGTTTATCATAATAAAAAGAGTGAAAAGAAATTAATGAATAATATTTCCATGAAGAAAAGCAAACGAAAAAATTATAAAAAAATCAGTGAAATTCATCAACAATTTCGAATCGAACACCATATCTTTCGAGACGACCATAAATGCCTGTATCTTTGAATGCAGCTGTTGGTGTATACACACCACTATAACATATTCTAACTTCACTAGATTATATTAAAAATTCGAGAAGAATGTAGAAATGAATTGCACTTACACTAGGTAAATTACAGGATTTTATAGACGAAAACAATTTACATTATATTAAATAGTGCCTAAATTTCATTTTGCTTTACATTCCATTTGTCAGGAAACCTTTAAAATATTATAAAACATCAAGAGGGAATTTCTTCTGCGATATGATTTTGTAGCACATTATTACGCTTAAATCTGGGCAGTTGTTGTTTAAGTTCAAGGAGATTTTCCTTTTTTTTTTTAGATCGTATTTGATATTTAGTCACCTTTCTACTACAAATTTTAAAAAAACCTACCCTTGTGGTAGTTTATCGGCATCATTGAGCAGCGATATTGCTGAAGCCAAAACACAGGCTGAAGTGGCAATGTATCCAGCATCTGGTCCCATGCAACGAGCAACGATCTATAGAAAAATATTACATAACCTTTTTAATAGTTCAGGAAATTGAAATTTATCTTCGACACAATCTATTAAATCTCATTAAAAAAGAAAATTGCTTACATGTAAAAGGCAAAAATGGTACTCTAAAACCAAGTAAAAATTATCAATTCTTCTCCATTATTGAATGAATCTGGATTAACCTCTTTCACCGGTTCAACACTGTATTCATCAAAAGAGCGATGCTTTTCTGTCCAACCAGTACCAAAGAACCAATAAGTAAATGATGCTTGCTTTACCTAAAATTTTAAAATATCAGATAATAATTCCATATAATTTCTTCCGATTTCATGAACAACATGATCGTTTATTAAACTATTATCTGCATACCACAAAAATTAACTATTTGTTAAAAACTTTTTAATCCTCTTTCGTAAAAGTTAGTCATAAATTTAATATTAAAAATCAAATTCGGAAACTAATTTTTCCTGCTCAGCGGTAGGTCCTGATTCTTTAAATATGCCAAAACTGCATAATCCTGGGTGTGCCAACAAAAAATCTTTCATAAATGATATTTTAGCAACAACCATAAAAACCATAAGCCACAGAGAAAGCAGAAAAGCCCAAATAATCGATTTGATTCGAATGAATGTTTCCACTTGAACCTAAAGTATATTACAGCAATGATTAAATCACATTACAATGAACTGAACCTAAAAATAATATACTATATTGATTGTATCAAAAAAAATTTTTGATAAATTATAAATTGATTAATGCTGATCCTTGAAGATCATTTACTATCAGATTTTTAATTAAAATATCGTATAGAAGACTGACAACTAAATGACAATTGTCAACTGAATTTTCTTCAACTACATCACTCTATTTTTAACTAATTGCAATTGGTTGTATTGTATATATGTAAGAGCACATATATAAGCTCTGTCTATAAATAGTATGTTTGTATGACCACTTCAACAATTATTGTTTTAAAGCTAACGTAAATCATGTAAATTCTGTGCGATATCTGGATAAATTCCATATTTAATATTAATTTGCGTAAATAATAATCTGCATAGGTTAATTTAAAATTCATATTGTGGGGTAATTTTACTAGAAATATTTTCTGTCTTTCATCTTTCATCGATAAAAAAATGATACTATTTCCATTGGTTTAATGTATGCGGAAGAAAATGCTGAACTATATATTTTTCTTTTGAATCAAAAAGTGGTATTTCTTACTGATAATTTGCACTCGCGACAAGTATAAATAAGCACCTTTATTCAGCATAATTAAAGAATTTGTTCTGAGAATCGTGAAAAATGCTGGCAAGGAAAAAAGAAGAAAGCAGTTTAAGCTTACTGGTAAAACATTGTGAAGTTTGTAATCAAAATACTGAGATCGAGTAACTACACTTTTGTCTGATCCATAAAATGGAAGGCACCATCCATTAATTTTTTCATTAAACCAAAAAGAACCTCTAAAAAATAAACACAATCAAAATAGACATTAACAAACATGTAATACATCGCTTTGACTTTGATATATTATATAAATTCTCAAACCTTTTAGGTGCTCGGAATGAGCTTTTTGGTAACCGCTCTGGCATGATACTTCGTCTTATTTTACCTAAGCCATCAGTCAGCATATTTGCCATACCCAAAACTAATGTTCGATATGTGCCCGCGTTGAATGAATAACCCTAAAAAAGTCTTTAAATTTTTAATGAAATGCATTTACATTTACATACATATGAAAAATTATTCTACGAAGAGCAAAATTTCAAAATTTTTTGATTGCTCCTTGTCCCCTATAAAGCTTGTAACTTTCTTAACAAAAAGATCTTAATAAATATAAGGCAGTCATTTGAACTATAAGATACATATCTCAAAGTTCCATAAAACAACTTATCGTCAAAAGCTATATAGTAAAATGACCAGAATGCAAAAGTAAGATAAAAACTCGAATTTTTCCAAATTATCATATTCATATTATTCAAAATTCATTCGAAAAAGAAGAAAAAGTAAAACGAAGGAACGAATCCAAACGATAAGATTATTAGTTTTTCATCTTTCGAAAGCAAATAACATAAATGATATAAGTAAATGCACGAAAATTTGTGACGTCATACCGCAGGTCCTGAATTTAATTGCGCGAATGTTTCCACATGATTCAGTTGACCATTGAATTTGTTTTTCAAAAAATTGACACCCAAGTCACAAGGAATACTATCCCAACCACATGCACCAACCACATATAAACCTTTTTTTTGAGCAATATCACTGTATTTCATTTGCATCGATTCCAAAAACTATAATAAAATTTAGTAAATTTACAAATCGTATGAAAAAATATTTGCAACAAAATATAGATATAGAAATCATTACCGCAGGTTCTCCTGAAATGTCCACATAATTAGCACCATTTTCCATGGCAGCCTTTACAACTGCTTCTCCATACAATCGATACTGTAACGAGAGAGAATTAAATTTTATTTAAACAAAGCATAAAATGGAGAAAGCTGTAGCACATAAAAATATATAAAGTGACTGCACTGAAGTTTTTAGCATTGATTTCACAAAGTTTAGAACTGATATTGACAAATTCACGGAGATAAAAATTAATCAACATAAGCAACTTACAGGACCAACAACATTAATAATGACTTTTGCTTGTTTCGCCATTGCTGCTAGTGTAGATTCATCATAACTGTTGGCAATAATTATGGGGGTATTTTGTATATCTTTATCTAAAAATTCTTTTTCATTTCACGCATTAAAGATCTTCACAATTCACCACTTTTTCACAATATTAAAAAGTTTTCATTTTTTTTCCTCCTATTTTTACTTCTTCCTTTCTTCAATTTCATATTCAATCATATCTAATATGGCTATTTCTAATGCAACAAATAGCTACTTTAATATTTCGGTAAAAAAACGCAAAAATTTTGTAAAATGACTTACTCATTTCTTGACTCATATTTTCAAGCAATTTCTTTAATCGGGCTTCATTTCGCCCTGCAATAGCAAAGCTCACCACGTTCTCCTGGTTCTGTTGTTCAACCAACAATTTAAGAACATAGGCTCCCGTGAAACCACTGGCACCATATAACACAATATCATAGCGTAACATTCTTTCTATCTGTAAAAAAAAGAGACAAACTTTCTAAATGAGACATTGAGTTAAAAAAAACTGGAATGACTTTAACAGTCATAAAGCATTTTGTCATCGGTCTTATCAACTCTCTTCGTCTATCAATGAGCAAATTTTTCCTACACTTGAAAAGACTAAAGTTCAAGGTGATTGCCGTACATTAAACAAAGCGGCAAGTGAATAATTTGGAAGAAATTTATAGTTTTCCTGAATTAATTTGAATTTTCCACAACAAATAAGATGGTGATTTATTGTAAAACATAGCGTAAATTTATGTGAATATTATCAGTCTAAAAATGATATGCAGTTCTACATTTGTTGGACGGAGATAACAGGCCGAATTTAATGGTTCAACTGCATAAACTAGCTTCACATTCTTCCTACCTCCAAAAACAAACTTTAAAACTAAGTATCAATCTTACCATTCTGGATTATCGATTCAATACAATAAAGAACTGCTTTATTAATCAAATGAATCTCAATTCATAATATTCGATTAATGTCTTAACATTTGCTGGAAGACTGAAAAACAACCCCTTTTTTCATCCGGAAACAACAGCACGACCAAAAAAGGTGTTGCGGCGGGCGGCACCTAATCGTAATAAAATGTATTCCATCTCATTATAGAAACCAATGAATAAAGAGAATAATAAAACATACCATTAAAATTGATGCTCAGCTGGTTACTGATAAAAGCATCGCGTTAGATTAAATATTAAATTCTTTGCAGATACAATCATTTGAATGCTCCATAAAACTTGAAACATGTAACCTTTCCGCTCTCTTTATTTTGCAAATGACATATCATAACTTGAGAAGTATCCGTAGCATTTTCATACTATATAAGAAAAAAAAAAGAAAAAAAAACCTTGCTGTTCCGAAATTATAAATGTTTTATTTCTACATAAAAAATCAATTATAAAAAATATATACGAACAATGAATACAAAAATAATAAACATTCCTTAACCAAGTCTACAACAACAGACCTTTTTTCAGTTGGAATTAACGAGACATAAAAACAAAAAATCGAATTTCTAGAAAATAACACAAAAAACGAACTTTAGAATTAAATGTACAATACGACAGAAGATTAATTCATAAATTTCAAGTTTAGCCATATATAATCCAACAGTTATTATAAATACATAAATGTATAATACACAGATACATTTAATATTGTTGTTCACCAAAAAGAATTAACTGGATGTGGCCAATCGACATCAAAAGAGGCTAGCAAAAGTGAAAAATACCTAAAATTATATTAAATAAAATAGAAAATACTGAGACAACAAGGAGGTCATTCAGGAGTCAAATAATAATGTCCAATTCAAACAAATACTTTGAGAATCAAAAAAAAAAATAACAGTGAGATTATTCTCTTCTATAGGAAATAATTAAGTGAATAAAAATTAGTAATGACAAGGCCGTAAGCAATCTTCCCCGTTCTATTACAACTTTACAATTATACACAGATGATACAGACAGGCTTAGACAATGTTGAGACTAATTCACACTGTTAGACATTAAATTCTTTCCTCTTTTTAATTTCTACCTCCACTAATATTTTTGTTTCTTTTTTCACAGAGAATAATAACTAAAGTCGAAAAATGAAAAACTTAAGTGAATGAGTTAGCAAAACACCCGTACCCGCATTTGGAGAACAAATGCAGATGAATATATGCTTTTCAGTTAATGGAAGAAAATTAATGAAAGAATATTTCAGTGCTCTCGGTCGAACCTTCAACTCAAAAGATGCAAACATTCTGAAAACTTATACAAAAGTACTAAAGGAGTTGATTTTCTAAAATATTAACCTAACTGGTAAATTAATGAAAGAATATCGATGACATAGAAATTGCAAGATATTTGACTAGAAAGCAATAATATCGGAACTACATGAAATTATTGGTGCAGCAAGTTTATATATACATTAAGACACTCTAGCACTTGCTTCTCATGTGCAGGGTGATAACTTGAAGTATTCGGCGCATCAAATATATAAAACTCATCCTCAATTTATGGACTATCTACTGTCCTAGAGCTCATACATCCTAAAATGAGCATTGCTTCGTTCATAATCTTATTGAGCTAGTGAATCTTAACAATTTTTTATAGTCTAATGGGCAATGTGATATCAATTAATTCATTTTGCAGTTTAAAGTTAATTCCCTCGGCTTTTAGTATATTTCTTTTATTATAAGCTAATCTAGCTTATTGCTTGTACGAGTAAGGAGAATCTTCATTACGTTAAAAACAGTTATGGTGAATCGTGATATATTGCTCAAGCATGATATGGAAAACGTGTACTATCACATTTTACATATCTCCTCAAAAGATTCGCTCGATGCTATTAGACATGCAAAAGATTTAGGTTAAACATTGTGGTTATCCATAAATAAACTGAATTAATTTCTCTATATACTAGATAACTCAATATCAAATAAATATCAAAAAAATTACTCAGTGAGATATCCATTGCGTATGTTTAACTATCCAACAACAAATCCCAGAAAACCTAGGAAAATTCATAAAACAATAAGCTTCTCTTTCGCCCTTCATAAAATGGAAGATGAAGAATAATTCATCTTATGTACCAAACCAAAATATGTTTGTATTCCAATCGACCAATAGTTATAATTCACAATACTACAAAAAGATGCCGATGATATCTCACCTCGCAAAATAGGATAGCACACGGAATAAAAATAAATCGGCATTGCACCGAACAATAATATGATAAGCAAAATAAATCAATCAAGAATGAATGTGTAATAAAGCTGCACCGTAATATAACTCGTTTTCCCACTGCAAGAAAAAATCATGTGGAAATGTGAATTTGGATTTGATTAAAGTTTGCAAATAAAAATTCAGAAAGACAAATAAAGTTTGATCCTGAAATAAATATACAATGACTACTGTGAATAAGAACAACTTGAACCATAAGTCAACTTATACTGTTGACAAATATCCAGAATAGAGTATATGGCAAGAAAATCATCAACCCAGATAACAGTGTGAGGAATAATTAGTAGAAATATACTTGATGTTTTCGTTAAATGCGTTTTTCCTGAAGGAATTACTATTACAATGAAAAAAAAAGAAAGAAAAAACCAAACATAATATTTAAAAAGAAACGAATTTAATGACAAGTGGAACAAAGCAATAAGCACATAACATCAGACACTGGATAAAATTTAATTTGCCCAAATCTTCATTTAAATAATAAGCCACGAAAACTTCAAGCCTATTGAATAATGATATATGTAATTTAAACAATTATCGTAACTGGTAATTCATCGCATTTTTCAACTTTCGATATGGGTATACAAAAAAAAACTTTAATACACTGGAACGCAAACAAGAGCAATGAAATATCAAACGAGGTCAAAAATTTATATCACATTGTTGTTCATAAATGACATTAGACAAAATAAGTACGACAGTTAGGAAAAATGTATCCAGCATATAAAACTTGCAAAACCAATTCAATTATACGACTTTTTTCAGCTAAGCAGATGCACTTTTTTAAACCAATTTATATAGATAAATGTTTTAAGATGTTCTCCCATATTCATTTCTATATTTTCCACAAAGGAAATGATGGAAATGAACAAAAACCATGCAACAAGATGTTACATAAACAAATACAAAATATAAAAATGAGATAGCGTTAGGCAAAAAAAAATAAAAGAATAGGAAAAACTGATATAAGTCTGCAGTATGATGATTCCTCACATTAAATACGCACAAAATCTTCATCAATGCGAAAATGAAAGCAAGCACCTGGGGGACGGCAGCATAACCAGTTAGTTAGCTATTTGATCTCGTCTTTTTACCATAAAGACTTTTTTCTGCAGGCTTAATGGATAAATTCGAAAAATCAAAAATGAAAAAGCACAAATTCACAAGGGATATATCTATTAAGATAAAAAGATGAAAGAACAAAAAGAATGGAAAACAAAGGCATATTTAAAGTTATTTTTCAAACTAATGAAAAATGAAAACTTGATATTATTCCCTGAAATGCATCTACAGAAAATTCCTAAAAATTTTATAATATTACAGAAAAAAGAACAGCATAAAATAGATTTCAATCACAATAAAAAACGAAAATCGAAGCATCGGTATGCAGTAATCTATATTTCGTAATATGCATGCTTAAAAACTGCATGTAAAAAAACATTTTTCCAAGAGGAAAAAATTATTTCTTTTTAATCGTTAATAACTTATCCGATTCTTCGAACGAGATCTTTAAAATCTGCAAATCACTGTACAACAGTGGGCTGTAATAGCGGGGATTATACTAACGACACAAGTTTATAACAAATGAAGGTCACAAAAAAAAAAAAATGAATATTGGACGTATTTACTCCGATAGAACAATGGAATGAGCTCCTACGTTAAAAATTGAGACAATAAACTAAACGAAGAATATGTTTTAGAAAAAGAGCTTTAGAAATGAGAAAAACCAATATGACTATTTTCGAAAAATTGCACATCTGACAACACCGTGAATAATTCAGGCCTGAGAGACTAACTGATTGTTCAGATGATATGAGGGCAAATGAAACATATTCATTATTTCCGCTCTCGTGAGACTGCAGTTGGTAAGCGGATTATAATTCTCATCTTCCCAAGCACATAACATTCCCAAATAATCATCGACAAATGAATCTGCAGAACTCGAACTGATACAAATATTTTTTGTATTAAATAAGTCAGTGCTGCTTGCCAAAGTAAACAAATTATCACTACCACATTTTCGCGAACCCTGAAATTTATCCATTTTTAACAAGTTGCTATTCATCCTACAAAGCGAGACTCTGGGAAAAAAAATTTTTGCATTATAAAATTTTTAAGATTTTTAAGACTGAGGAAGAGATCTTCAATTGCTTTCCAATTGCTGCTATCATATAACAGTTCCAAAGTTATAGGAAACAAATTCTCCTTATTCAGAATTCAGATCGCAAAAAGTCTTCATCATATTATGGGAATCGACAGCAATGACGACCTCTAATGCAATAAGAAATGCTTATTTCTATGAGATTGACACAGCAATTAAATGTAGCTAAACTAAAATCCTTTGCTTTAACTTTCTTCTCTATCTTTTCCGGTTTCCTTCTCTCGTTCTCTAATCTTTTTAACTTCCTCATCACATTTTTTCCTCATGTTTACTATGGAAAACGATTTCATCAAAAATCATCGAGCTACAGCATTTAAAAAAAAAAAAAAAAAACCGTTTAAAAATTTGAATGAGTGATTATAGCCTTTTGCGAAATTTTTGCTACAAATTATTGAAAATTTGTATATTTCAAATGCTTATTACAAACTGTAAATTAATAACTTCTCGTTACTAAAAAGTACTTCTTTAACATGTGAAATTTTAACAGAAAACAAAATTTGTTAAAAAATGAGAGAAGGGAACTTTTTTTATAAAGAACTTAATGACTTAATTCAATATAAGCTGATCATAAGAATATTTCTTCAGTAATCATCAGGAAACCAACTTGATAATGGCAATAAGTGGAATTCCAAAAAATATATAATATAAACGAGGTATTTTACCTGCATCGTATCTTGACTTGTATTAACCAGGGTACCCCATGGCCAATTATAACCTAGACACTGACTGCACGAATTAATGTCGTTGTTGGTATCACAACTGAAATCCGAAAGCGGCTGTTTCCAATTTCTCTCTTCAAATTCATTTGTCGCCAGCATCTCTACGTCATTATCGACTGCTTCATTTTCTCTTTCTATTAGACCGTCACAAACAAAAACGCCACATGCATCAAGATCTCGCTAAACTAAGGAACTTTTAGTGACGAATTCACACATACACATGGCTTTTTATTTCAGTTCAAACTCGTAATATTGATTCTCAAACAGATATGAAACAATTATTCAAATACTGACGTGGTATGGTACAAGATCGATCCTCATAAAATGATTGTAAAAATTATTTCTCCCCCGGATTTCCTTCAAATTTTGATTACTTCAGAAACTATATAAATAAATTGCATAGAGACGAACTTGCAGGGATTTCATCGTATTGTAGATAGGAGTGACTTGCGCAGCGATACTGCAACATTTGATGCATTCATAGTTTGAATTTTAGACATCGAAAGATCGAGGATTGTCCGCCGACGTTCGTTCAAATTAGCTTCATTCATAACTGAACTAAAACAGGAAAACAATTAGGTGACTCGATAGTACATCTGAACAGTTTGATAAAAAAAACTTAAATGAGAAAACTTGAAAATAAGATTTTTTTGCTTCATCGAAATTCATAAATTGAAAGAAACGCTGAAGAAAATCAAAACTGGACAAAACTGAAACAACCCAACAAAAAAAGAAAAATAACCTTGCATAAAAACTAGAGGATTCATCAGAATGAATGAACAAGTTATCCGAACTGCCATCCTCTTCCGAGTTCATTACCAAACAGGATCATTCGCACTACAAACAAAAAAAGCATGTGTGAATCTTATCAAAGTTCCTAATTCAATATTTCATCCTTTGCCAACAACTAAAAAGGCATAATAATGTTTCTTCCTTGCAAAAAAAAACTCGAAAAAAGACGACCACGTCTGCTCCAGTTTGATAGGTAGTTGTCGACAGCTTATAGAAGAAGTGTTGTTATTGGACGAAAGGATAGAACCGACAGAAGCACTGCTATTCAGTAAGGATGCCGAAGCAGATGATACATCATCCACCAAGTCATACTCCCGATCATCAAGCTTCCGTCCATCTGCAGACGATGAATAGTTGGACTGTGAAAGTGCAACTAATAGAATCATTTTTTTTAGCGCGTTTAAAACAGCACAAAGTCGTCTACACAAAATCTGCAAATTATTTGATGATAGAACGGCGATGGCATTAAAAACTGAACTTCCGCAATGACCCACATCCAAGTAAGGGGTAACAACTAAAATTTACATAACAAAATTAATTCAAAACTCTTATCTAAAAAAGAAAATACACCAAAACTAGTAATTACAGGACAACAGCATTAAAACTGACATAATTTGTTTTTTTTTGCTTTGATCTTTTCCTATCGATCATCATTACAGAGTGTTCATCAGAGGACATTTAGGGCTTAAGAAATGACAAAAGGTCCTCAAATCAATTTATTCGGGACATAATAATGATTGCTTATGATATATTCCTGGCATCACGATGTCTTATCTCATAAACTCTCCACAACATATATGAAAAAAGAAAAGAATGTAAGAAAGGAAACTGGTGATAAAAGAACAGAACAAGGAAGGAAATGCATGACTGGTGATAAGAGAAGATGAAGAGCTGTTGATAAAGCGAGAGCAGCAAGGACGAAATTACATGGACGAAGGGAAAGAGAAATTCAATAATGTATTGTGGGTGTGCATATCTATCCATTGACGAATTAACCCATAATTTTGAGAATTTGATCAAAACGCGTCATGCTGTGAGTCGAATCACCCTACCATGCACAGTGACTTATTATTCATCTGACTCTATGATGAAGTGAAATGAACGTATGTATTTCAACCAACCACAGCATCTTATCATGTAGCGAACAACTGAATATCATCCGTAAAAACTAACATAGATCGTCAGCTGCTGCATGCTGGCATAGAACTCCGTCTTATCGATTGTTAATATAATGTAAAGAGTAACGAGGAAAGTAACGAGAAAGATTCTGGAATTCAACACGATGACACTCATAACCAATTCAAATTAAAACTTAATCCGTCCTCTTGAAATCTAGCAAATCTCTATGATGATACTCACTCAAAATTATCAAAACGTATCATTTGTTTGATAAAGACTTGGAGTCTTACGTCTTGCCATCTCTGGAAATTTATAAAGACATTCAACTGATAGAAAGGCTTCTCTTCACCACATCAGTTGGCTATTTCAACATTGACAGATCAGACTGAAGGTCGCCATAAATAGAAATGATGTTTTTCGAATGAAGATGCACAATATGATCTTTAGAACACAAAACATCTTCATTTAAGTCTGACGAAACACCTGCTCGAAACTTGAAGATAATCTTCGAAATCATACACATCCTTTATTTTATTTTATTACTTACTAGTTGCTTCCGTCACTATCATAAAACTAACAACAAATTCCTCAAAAAAAAAAATAGCATCATAAAAACAGAGCGACAGTCATAAATACAAAATAAATAATTTTCAATTTACATTTAAAAGAAACAGTCCATATGTACTTCACTGCAGATAAACAAACAATTTTAAACATATCGAATCTAAAAAATTTGTCCCATACATAAATTTAACAAATAATTTTAAAAACCTATATATTGGACCCTTCCTAAGGCATTTCATATTGAATGAAGTCTTATGTCTCTTCACTGTCGCAATTTATACTTTTTGGTTAAGTAAACATTTTAAATACCACTCACTAATTTTTTAACTGACTGATAATCAAATAGCATGCATAAAAGTGAACATAAGCTTTTCACACTGTTCCTCCTCGCGACGATATGAGTCTTATCTGTAAGAGTAGTCTCAATCAATCTAGGAGATCGCCTTTCCGTCTAGATGTCGTAATCATGGTGCAGCAACTTATGATATCCCCAATTCCTTAATTATCTTAAAAAGTTGGACATTGAAAAACAATCCTTAGTTATAAATTGTTTTTTATTTCCCCTTCCAAAGATAAAATTTATATGTTTTCCTGCAGGACAAGAATGCTTAAAAATGCGCAACTATGAGACGGCATATGCATACTAATTCCGGAACATAGTTCTGATGATACTAATATTAATGATGATTCCTTGCCACCTCATTAAAAGTATTCTTAATTAATATCCATACTCGTGTAACACCACCGCGACCAACCTCTTCCTCTGTGCAACTTGACTATCCCTAGCTCACAGAAAACCAGCAGCTTGCCTATGTTCTCTTGTCTCTTCCATATATGTGAAAAAAGGAATTCATCATGGGCTTGACGATAATGTGCAAAGAGAGCACGAAAGAGTTGAATTATTGAAAATGACGAAAACGAGAAAGAGGTTTCTTGGACATTATTCGCACGATCGCTCGTTTACTTCTCTAATGACAGGTCCACTAGTCTATATTTTTCATCTCTTTAGTACTCTGTTTCTTATATACTATTATAATTTCCCCTGTCGTTCTCTTCAGCTTAACAATTTTGAATTTATTCCTTATACGACTATAATGTTCTGGTAATTAGATATTATAATATAATCTTTCCTTGATTTTGATCTTCCTCTCTTCGTCTTTCAAAGGAAAGCAATGAAGTAACTCCGAAGTGAGAATAATTCTGAATTTTACATATGTTGCTTTCATTGTTTATCAACATTCTTACTATTTATACAAGGAAGGTCTGCTTCTCTGAGATTCTCATCATTTAGTGAACATATTCTGTAGTATACGATTTTTGATATGAGATTCTGAAATATTTAAATCATAAGCCGTCAAAAATGTTACACCATCCAGTAATGCCTTTTCAGAACTCAAAATGACAGCTAAAGTTCTTAATCTTACAATCACCTCCAATTCGCGACAATATCCGTATGAGAAGCGATATCCCGCTTCGATGACCCTTTATGAACTGAAAGTTCGTTTTGTTTTTTTTCCTATTTTCAAAAATCATTTTATCATAGCTTGAATCCATCACGAAGACGATTTTAATATGATGGAAACCGTTTTGTTGTTTACATTATACTTCCTTTTCTTAGATCAGCGTCATAGTGTGCAGACATTCCATAAAAACATCCCAGTTCCATTTTTAAGAAATTTCCAGATATCTATCAATTCTTTTTTTTTTCAGGAAAGGTTACAGTTAGTTGTTGGTAATTCGACAGAGTGCATGCGAACAGAATTGTACGATAAGGATGGAAAATTCTTGTCATCACTGACTGATAATCAAGCTACTCTTGAAAAGTTAGGAGTAACCGATGGTATGCAACATCATACTGCAGTTTTTGAGTATAAAGGAAGAAAATTTTTCTTTCTTAATACTGTTTATCAGAAAAATGTAAAGATTTTAGAAATTTCTTTTTCGTTTCTTGAAAATTTTTCATGTTATTTTCGGGGATGAAAATTCATGTTTCGGATATTTCTTTTGGCAGTCCTATCAGTTACGAAAATGTTTCGGCAGTTGAAAAATACACGATATCTGACGAAAAGTACGATGAGCGTGAAGGTAATTAATTTTGCGTTTTTGAAATATTTGTAGTTTGCACTAAAATCACCGTCATCATCTCTGTTCAGATTCAGTTCGTTCATGGAAGCGACGTGAAGGCTTAAAAATAAAATATGATGCACTTATTGCAATCGAAAACGAAGCGAAGCAGTTCAAAGTTTGCTTACATTTCATTCGTTTTGGAATATATTAGAAGGAATCTTTCTTATTATAATATCATAGCGATTTTCCTTTGGATAAATTAAATGAAATAGTTTCAGTGTAAATAAAGTTACATAAATCTTCCCAGTGTAAGTTTCATATTCTTATGTGATTTGTTAGGTAGTTAAACATTCATCATCAAAAGAAAGGTCGTTTAAATGTAGAATAATTCCAGGTAACGATTTCAGTAAGTTATTGGTGGAACGAAAAGTGTATCTGAACTTTGTAAATTAAAAAAGGAAAACAAGCAACAGCGTTAATAATAAATGTTCAAGATTGGTGATCGCTGTATGGTAAATGTGTCGAACAAGCACAGGAAAAGAGGTATTATATCCTACATAGGACCAACCAAATTTAAAGATGGTTGTTGGATTGGTATCACATATGATGGGCCGTTTGGTAAGCATGACGGGAGTGTTAATGGTGAACGGTTAGAATTTGTTCTTCTCTTAGTGTACAAATTTGTTTCTGACAGTGAAATGATATATTTCATTTGTTTCATCTATTGATTTAATCAATAATGAATTATTATTCCATTTTCAAAACTATTTACGGTGTTTTATTTCACTTTCCAAGGTTTATGTTATATAATAGAATCAAAATTTCTAAAATGCCGCGTTCTCGAAGTTATAAATTTGGTTTCCAAAAAAAGTTATTTTTCGAAATCTCCTTAGACAGCACATGGCATTGATTTCCTAAATGGAATTTCTCGTAATTAAGTTATAAGTATGCAGGTATTTCACTTGCGAAAATAACCACGGAGTATTTGTGAGACCTCGAGAAGTAAAGAAATGTGAGCAGGACGAAGAAATGGAGGAAATATGAAAGTTATTCGGATCTTTGGTTTCAGTTCAATTGTTCTTGTAAGTGATTAATAAAAAATTAAGATTATCGGTATGATTATGAAATCTGTATGAGTTTTTTTTGGAAGAATTTCTTCTCAAGTGGTTAGTTTTTATCAAAACTTCTTTAGTATCTTCTTTAAGGCCGCCCACAAAATGCTCTCAAATTCTTTGATGTATCTCTGCCCGGAAAATGCTCTCGAGTTCTTTGATGTATCCCTCTATCGAAACCAGTTCAAATAATTATGATCTTGATTTAATTTGCATTGTTCCATATTCACGCGTGCAGTAAAACAACTTAACTAGTGAATGCATTCCTATCTCAGAAATTAATCGATTCGATTTGATTTAATGCCACTTATTGTTTTCTGACTAACCATTTTACGGATTATTTTAACTGTTGGCTCGTTCGCTTTCTTATGTTCTTCCCAGTTATTTAAAAAGCTTATAATGAAATTCCTTTAAAAGCATATGATATTTTTATTCAAATCCGAATCGTTTGCATATGACATTAAACGAATGGTAATGATAGAAGTAATGGAAATGCTTGTGCTAAATTCAAACGAAAAAGGAATCTTATATATATATACATATAAGGTTCCCTTTTCCCTCATGAATTGTATATGACACGGATTACTGATAGAACAGGTATTCTTTGATTATGGATCAACAAAGTCCCTTTTCAGCAAACGAAATGAGATTTTTTAATCAGCAAATACCTGCGGATCTGACTCACTGTATGCATTTTTGCAGGGAACATTTAAGAAATAGCATTTAGAATAATTTGACAAACAAATATTTATACAAACAGCAATTATAAATTCTAAATACTCTGCAGAAAAGGAAGAATCCAAAAAGGTGTGCTGCTTCAAATGACTGTATGAAAATTTTCAAAAGTAACCAGTCCTGATCATAAAAAAATCAGTACAATTAAGATAACTTAGCCTTAATCCAAATAGAACATTGCAAGAATGGGCTTAACTTCTACATGTGAAAAGCATTACAAATTGAATTAAATGTACATAAATTAGGAGCCAGTTCAATGTTTTGAAATTTCTGTAGCGGCTAGCATTTTTCAAAGTAAAGTTTTCATTTTTTTTCCTTTTTTTTGTCTTGGAATTTCAAAAAAATCTGAACATCAAATAATGTTAAATTTTACGGACTCGAAAAACAAGCAAGATAGTAAAAATATATAAACTAGGGATTGTACAGACATCGAATAATATAGAAACAAAAGCGACAAATAAGTATATACAAATATTTTTGTAGCCACACCGCATAAAGTAATATCTTTCCATTTCTTTAAAGCAATGAAGATATCTTTCCATTTCTTTAAAGTAACGAAGATATCTTTCCATTTCTTTAAAGTAACGAAGAATTTTGAAATGTATGAAAATAATTTGCAAATTAGTATCTTCCATAAATTAGTAGAGCAAGGAGCTGTTATTAATGATTTTCTAATGTAAACTAAGCCGTTTTTTTATCATATTAAAGCTTCCAAAATCTTTCTAAATAATTCTTCAGAAGTTGATATCAAGTACCTGGCGCCACTGTTAAAGACGGTCCAAGATAGATCAACTAATTGGTCCAATAATGCTATAGAAATATGTTATAAATGTCAGATTATGGATGAAAAAAAACTTGTTATTGATTCCGTCCAACTTGACTTTCTTTGTTAGTAAGCGGCACGTAAATTACACCCATCAGATCGTTCACCGTAACTTTACCCTTACCATCTTTATCAATTTGTAAAAAGCGCTGATCAGCATGTGCTGCACCAACTGGTATCAACATTCGTCCTCCAGGAGCTAGTTGATTCAATAACTAAATACCAGCGAAATCAATATCTGTTAAATAAGACTTACATAGAGCACACCGATAGATTATACCGACAAAGTGAATCGATGAGTCATTTTTGTCAAAATGATATGAATTAAGAAGAAACATAAAAAGAAAAAAATAACGAAAAAAAAAAAAAAAACAAGCAACATCAGCAATGAAAGTGAAGCCAATGATCCAATATTGTCTTCGACGAATAGGCAATTACCGAATCATACGAAAGTTCACATAAGAATGTATGTAAAAATACCTCGTCGGGAACATTTGGTGCTGCAGCTCCGACATGAATTGCGTTATATGGGGCATACTGAGGGAAGCCTTTACGACCATCACCTTCGACAACTAGCAGTCTTCCTTCCAGCAAACCTGCATGATTTTTTTTGATGTTACTGATTGATAAATCTACCAGCTGTCTGATGTGTTCTACTCCAATAACTTTACCACTTGCACCAACCTAGAAAGAAATCACTAATTTAATTTATACGACATTCATTCTGTTTGATTTACTTTCAAAGCCGAACCATACAAGCAGTGGCAACAATACAACAACAATAATAATATAAATACGATTATTAATGCATTTTTATTAATAGAAGTGATGTTAACGATTTGCATAGAAAAAGTTTTGTGAATTAAAAAAAAAATGATAAACAACTAAGAAATAATATTTACAAATTTCTCAATCTATGTCATAATATTCTAATAATGAGAAATTTTATTTTATGTATATAATTAACATCATTACCATATATGCCATGCATGTTGTTAGATAACCGGAACCGGAACCGATATCAAGTGCTTTATCACCTTCCGTCAAATGATCTTTAAGCCGTTCAAGCGCAGCAGCGTGCTGCAACACATTATATTAATATTGTAACGGAAATGATCCCAGTAAGCAGCATGCATCCCATGAATTAATATATCAGAAAAAAATAAACAAATCACGACGAGACTAAATTGTCTGAAGACTAATTAATTTGATTTATATCATTTGTTGCTAGGGTTTTTTTCAGCAAACATCTACTGTCACTTATTCAGTTCAAAAATAAAATCACAATTTGTTATTATAGTCTGATTTATTTTCTCATTTTTTTTATTAAATTAACCATATGCGGCGCACTAATTGTTGCATTGGAACCAATTGGTTCCGGATTATCGAGATATGGATTTCGAGGACAAAAATCAGCTCGATCGACCCTCAACATCGTCATCTTAACTCGTTCATCTTTAAACAAGCCATTCCCTGCAAATGCTTCTTGCGATACTTAGATCTGATTTTTTTTTTTTTGTTAATTCGATACACTGAATAAACTTCCTCACTTCAAACTTCGGAAGCAATAATTCATGTAAAATAATTGACGTAAAACAGCTGTGTTCCGTGAAATCTTGAAGATAAATTAACAAACTGTTTCTTTACAATGCAGTAAATATCATCAAAAATTTTCAGCATAAACAGCAGAAGCTGACAACCAATCAATTTCAAGTCTTTTTTAGAATTTCATTGTTCAAAATAACTTCGAAAAAACTAACTACGTAAATTTTCTACCAGTGAAGCATTTGATTCACCGTGCGAACGCCATGCCATATTTTTCTTCAAAAAATATGTACCAAACAATGCTGCTTTAAACCGCGTTTCTCATAAATTCGTCCCACGACAAACTATAAAAAAAACTTCCTCATGAATTCATGGTCCCTTTCATTCCTCGATTCTTAACAATTCTCTGACATGTGCTAAACCAAATATAGTCGATGCATTTCAAATTATTCCCTTCAATTCATTTCCTAATTGAAAAATATCTCAAAATAATTTGATATCTCAATTCCAAATATATTGCTCATAAATCTCAATTTCAAACATACCGTTACTCACAAATAAAGCATCTGCACTAACAATTCGATCATCGGAAAAGAAAAAAGTTTAAGATCTTTATTTTTGACATTCATTAAAGTCTATGGAAATGCGGCGAATTCCGAAGAATTGTAATAAGGACATTTGAAATGATGAAATATGAATCTGAATTATAATATTAAAAAAAGAAAAACTGAAACGTGGAATGCATTTATATCTGATGGAAATTAAACATTGATTTTGTAAGTTTACCGATTTTTAATTACAGTTAGTATACAAATAAATTGGCTAATTACAATGATATTGCGTAAATAAGTATAAGTAATGCATTAAGAATTAAGAATCTTAATATCAACACATCAGAAAGTGACTGAGTACTAACCAGTATATCAGTAAGTAATAATTTCGATTCATCAATTGAATGCAAAATAAGCGGAACGAGATGAGAAAAAAAACGAATCCCATTTGTAGGAATTTAATGTTACAATACATGCAATTTAAAATTGTACCGTATACAAATCTCTGTTGAGCTGTTAATAAGTTTTATCAAATAATTACAATCAAATTAACCCTCCACTTAAAGAAGCACAATTTATACGAGAAATTACCTGAATTTCAAACGACCAAGCTGATACTTCCTATCTGTAAGCGGAACAAACAAAACACCAAATAATTCTTCAATTTTTATATTGCCATTAAAATCTTTATCAATTTGAACAAAATTCTGATCACTGAAAACTTCACCTATTGGAATGACCATTCGACCACCTGGAGCAAGTTGATCCACCAACTGAAATTTCTCAAACCCAGAATTTTTACTGACTGATTTAAACATAGCGACTGCAAGTAAACACAATTCTGTGCTAACTGCTCACAAAAAAAGATAATTCATTATACTTAATCTAACTGATGGTAAAAATAACTGGACTGAAATGCCTACCCTACCTGATGGTAGAAATAACTAGACTGAAATGCCTACTCTAACCAACACAAAGTAATGGTGTTCTCAATTCACTTAGACTTCTAGTTTATATATTTGATTTGCTTCAATACAGATGTAAGAAAAAATGAATATTCAATTCGAGTCATTAAATAAAAAAGATATTCAACTCGAGTAATGCTCACTCCAATAATGAAGTAACTTATGGGAAAAGCAGTCGATGTTTATTATTATATAAAGATCCTCTAAAACGATTTTCAAATTAACCGATTTTCTTATTACAGTTAAAAGAAATCTCATAAATATAAACATTTCCTTCAAAGACAAGTTTGGTAATAAAACAAACAAACTCAATATATGAACTAAGCATACTGAATACATGACAATTAACATACTGCATCAGGAAATTTCTGTGCGGCAGCACCAACATGAATAGCCTTATATGGAGCACCAATTCTATATCCATCACGACCATCACCTGTAACCATTGTAATCCGTCCATCCGCAAGCAGATCACTATGATGTTTATTAATATTATTGATCGAAAGATCTACAAGTTCCTTTATGTGATCAATGCCAGTCACTCTGCCTCTATTACCGACCTACAAAATCGACTAGTTAGCGCTGTAAAATAATGTGCATAGTTAAAAACTTATACAGATTTATGCAGCTGTAAGTATTCCACTAGCAAAAATTATTAAACTTCATGATTTCGCATGCTAATTATTGCTGACTCGCGAAACCATAAAGTTTAATAATCCTTTTAAGAAAAAAATCTCACTGTGTATAATAATAATAATTGATAATAATAATAATGATAATAATAATAATAATGATAATGGTAGTAATAATGATAATAATAATGATAATGGTAGTAATAATGATAATAATAATAATAATAGTAACAATTAATAATAATAATTTGCTATGGATATTTAAGAGAGAATTTAACAAAGTTAAACTTACATCGTTTTATGTTTGGACTTATTGTGAATAGCGATAATGCTTACCATAAGTGCCATGCATACCGTCAAATATCCAGAACCGGAGCCAATATCCAATGCTATACTGCCTTCGTTCAAATGATCTTTTAAAAGTTCTAAAGCCAATGCATGCTAAAAATTGCAGAAAAAAAAGTAAAAACTTGAAAAAATGATGCTTAATCTCCATGTTTTAAGATCTTGATATTTCAAAAGAAATCGAAATGAAAAACTATTGCTCATTAAATTATAT
Organism: Dirofilaria repens; assembly: GCA_008729115.1. NCBI lineage: Eukaryota > Metazoa > Nematoda > Chromadorea > Rhabditida > Onchocercidae > Dirofilaria > Dirofilaria repens. Next base: position 178,351 of record SNRZ01000099.1, read on the forward strand.
TATTTTGTAACTAAATTCACTGACATATGCCATGAAATTGTGGTATAGCGTGACATTTATTCCACTACATACAGCTAATATAATATCACAGTAAAGTGTACATAAAAAATAGCACTAACCATATGGGGAGCACTAATAGTTGCATTGTATCCAATTTGCTGTGGACAATCTTCATACGAATTTCGTGGACAAAAATCAGCTCGATCAATGCTCAACATGACCTTCTCCACTCTCTCATCTTTGATATTTCCCATTTCTGCAAAATAATAAGTTGTAAAAAAGATCACAATTAAACTTTTCAATCATATTAGTCCAAAAAAGTTCAGCACTATATATCAATAAAAAGCTTGGATCATCGATAATATTTTTCTTAAGCTACATAGCATTTCTAAGCACTAATTACTTACTTTAATAAAATTAGATATATCTAATATCATAAATATTATATCTATCTATAAATTCAATATATCATTTATTCCATAATACTTACTTTTCAAGTAACTGACAAGCATTGCATTTGATTTATTTGCGGAAATGACATTTTGAGGATCTGATTTCAGTACAGTGAAAAAAATTAGTAATCCTGTTTTTTTTAACAGTCTAAACATTATTTGTGGCAAATAACACCATATAAAAAGTGACGAAAATATAACAAATCATATCGCGGTGAATTAATTTTATGATAACGACAATGTATAGTAAGAAGCGATGAATCTAATAAAATGTAGTGTTATAAAGAACAGCTCAATTTATGATACATTCAATTAGTAAACATTTTTTCTGTGAATACCTTCAATATTTGAACAGCCGAATATTATTCATTCAGCTTTTCTCGAGTAAAAATTATCAAATAAGGATACAAAATAAACTTGTAACAACAAGAATAATTTTCTGTAAAACAAAAAAAAATGTTGGTGCCATAAATAGCAAATATTAAAAGATTATTGAAATTTACAGGGAATGATTCTTCGTAAAAGCTTGCAATATCATCAAGAAATTACACAATTTTTATGAACATCGACAGTAGTGCAATACAGTGATTCACCTATATGGATGAATATGCCATCTCCAATATTCAGAAGAATTCTACTCTTTTCAAAAAGAATAGCTTTATGCGGTAAAAGGTATTTATTCAATGCAAAAAAAATTACTGAATAGTTATGATAATGCTAAAGACAGTAACTCAGTGATAAAGAAACTACCAAATAGCAGCAGCAAATCAAGAATGTGAGAGATTTATCACCACTAGACCAATCAAACAATATTTGAGAAAATTTTAAAGTTTGGAAGAAATCCCATGAAAGCTATAAAATAAAAGTGAAATCATTAAAATCAATGCAATTCTTAAAATGTCTGCACAAAACAATCGTAAGACATACCGCAAAAATGCGTGAGGCGAGATTCATCACATCATCGTATTTCTGCGTGACCACTTCTCTAGCCCATTGTGCAAATGCGGCTCAATGACATTTTTGGCATAATCTCGCAAAAGCATTTCTCTTCGGATTTATTATCAGTTCTGTTGTGTGCAGTTTATTATAATTTCTGTCCTGTGTAGAAATGTTTGTTTTTATTTTAATAATGAATTAGCCATGTTCATCCTATCACATTAAGCAAACATTACAATATTCGAAGGAGTATTTTATGAAAACTTCTCCTCACCTCTAGCTGTGAGAATTTTGGAAGTTACAGCGTTACTGAGTCTCCAGATATATCAGCAGGTCGTGGTGTTGTATTTATCGTTGTTCGGTCCATAAGAAATAGAACAACCTTACGAATGATTTGCGATAAAAAATTTAGTACATTTACTTATATTGCTATTACGTTTTCAACATTTCATTTAAACAAAAAATATTCGGAATATTACTTAGGATCTAAAAGGGTCTTTTCCTGTAGTCTTACTGTTTGAATCTTCGCCAGTTTACTTAATCGTGCAATTGTAAATTATGATTAATGTTGCTTTCAGATATAATAGTACATATCTTGTTATTATATACGAACAATTTAAAAAATATGCAAAAACAGTGAAAGGAGGAACATTTAACTTGGTGATATAAATTATATACGTCGTTTTTTGAATATTCATTGAAAGTCAATATTACGATACGAGACATAAAAGAAGAACGTTAAATGTGAAAGAAAACATAAAAAATAGCATTAAATTACAAATCTTTATACAAATCACACTTGCATAACGTAATAATTTTCACAAATCCATTCAATCCTAAATCCGTCACCATTATCTGCCATATTATCATCGGTGTAGAATTCAAGAAGGACTGAAATACCTGGCCCGATAGATATTTCATTCGGGAAGGTCACCTGAAATTAAGCCATTATCTGGATATAAAATATTTCAGCAACTGTATTCATGTCTAGTAAATTTCAAGTTTACCCATATATTGAAATGTGCAAGACAAGAGAACTCAGTCGTTAATTCTATCATATTTTGATGAGTATCACTGAAAAGTAAGCGAATTTAACTTTGGTAATATCTATAATTTCTTTCTCTAATTTTACAAACGCTATTTCCTCTTCTGCTTCCGATATACTGTGACTAATTAATTAGAAAAATTTTGTATTTTGCAAGTTTTGATTTTAATTTAAGCATACTAAATATTAAATTAGTCATAAAAATGCATCGTGATCATCATTAAATTGTAAAATCTTACAGCATCTCTGCATGGGAGATAACTGAGTGCAGTATTTTCGGATTCTTCAGATTTAGTCTCACCGAGTACCATATGATCACCTTCAATGCATTCACCATTTATATTCTTTCCGAAATCCATAGTCAGGAGAATTAATTTACACTTATGGCCATTCGGTGGGTCGATTCTCCATCTGTAACATTAAGATCAATATTATCATTAATAAAATGCGATAAGAATCTTGCAATGTAATCATTCGTTCCAAATTATGATTTACGGAAAAGACAGCACGAGAATTGTTTAGTTATTCCTAAACAAGTACACCCATAGCACAAATATAATTTGGGGAAGCATCACATCTGTTTTTAATTCGAATACCACAAATTTAATGAATTAACTTTCGAAACTTGATACCATCATATTATTTTTTGTAATAAATTGGAATGTTTTTTAAAAGGCATATGGAATATTAAAAAAAATATGATCGTTTGAAAAAAATTGAAATTTAAAACTGAAATTATTAAGGAGATATGGAAGAGAGTCAGAAATGTTCAAAATATTTGCGAGAAACTTTTCATCATATCTGCATGCTATTTGAAACTTTTGTTTAATACCTCATCCTCTGCCGATTTTTGTATCCTGGATAGCCAACATTTGTGATTGCACCTTGCGGTTCACTTGTGATACCAAAATCGTAGTAAATGAATGATAGACTTTCTAAAGGAACTGATTTATTGATCATTAACAAATAAATTTAATGTGCACTCTGAAACATGTCATTCTGGATGATAATTAAACTGTCAGATTTACAATTCGTACCTGATGGTCGAACAGTATAATAGTATGCATCATATCCTTCAGGTGCCATTGTACTGTCGCTTTTGAAGTAAATTTCTAACGTGTTATTAGAGCTGAGAAAACTAGGTGGTAGTTTTGTAGTCGCAATATTCGTTGCGTTCGGTTTTCAAAAGAATCAATTATCTGTAATATCGGCATATTTTAATAGTCCATACACCTTTTAAAAAACATTCCAATTGATTACGAAAAATAATACGATGGTATCAAGTTTCGAAAGTTAATTCATTAAATTTTGTGGTATTCGAATTAAAAACAGATGTAACGCTTCCCCAAATTATATTTGTGCTATGGGTGTATTTGTTTAAGGTCAAGATATTGTAAAGCGAATAATACATCACCTCAATATAGTCGTATTCACAAAATTCACTGTTATAGAGGTCATTGTACTGATCAATTACATTTTGAAACGGTCCAAAGTTTCGTACATCGGTTAACCTGAATACTTTTTTCATATCCCTTTATACAAATGATTACCGTAAATAATTATATATAGATCTAGGAACAATGTTTGTCAAGACGTACAAAAACTTAATTTTGTATAGAAAAAGAAACAGAAATAAAGTAGTATGATTATGAATAAATGAAGACAAACCGCATAGAGGTAGATAATCGACCATTAAATGAGTGACGAATTTTTTCCAACTTGAAATCCTTGAAAACCAAAAATATATGATATCCGGGTAAAGCCATTAAAATAGTAGAACAGGAACTGTTATGGTCATAAGGATTTGGATAATTTGGACTTGTTATACGGCCATTCATTGATTGATGAGTAGCGACGTTCGATTACATGCTATAAAAATCGATTTAGAAAACAAAGCAAGTATGAAGATAAAGGATTATTAAAATACATTTGTCGTTTCGTTTAAAAAAAACTGCTTTTTTTCTTCCTTTTACATATTTCCTCGATAGATGGCGACTATTAAACAAAATTATCTTAATTGAAGCAGCGTTGGAAGATTCCAAGATTTAGAAACGAAGTTTTAAATGGATTTTTATAATAGAAGGAAAAAGGAAAACTAACGATTAAGCGTTTGATAAGTAAGGCGAAATTTGGCAGTGTGTTCGCTTTGCAGAATTGCCGACGTTGTTATCTGAAGTTATTATATACTATCTCTTAAATACTATAAGAAATTTTGAAAAACAATATTAAATTTGGTACTTATGTAGCATCTTTGACGTATAAATAGTAGTAATTAAAAGGATAATCGATGATAAGAAATGTACAGATTGTTGGAGATGTTTCGGTATTCATTATAATCAAAAGTATCTGATTTCAATACAATATTAAGTTATAGAATTTCCATTTCACTTCCAAATGATTGAATGTTTTTACCTGAACAACACTTGTTTCTGAAATGAAATCAGCCGGAAGTGTGTTGCCACATAGTCGAAAAATTTGCAATCCATTACTTGTATCACGGCAAGCAGGATGATGACAATCAGCAGGTGTGCCAGCATCGCGTATTTCCATATATTCATCAGTGCAATCCGATGTTAAAGAAGGGAATGAAAATTGACTAAAAAGTAAGACCAAAGTATATGAATATCTTGGTAAATATGTGAAACCTATTACTTTAAATTTTTTGGGAATAAATTTAAAAAGACGGAGTTACAGAAATATTATAAAATATTTGACCTAAAATCAACATGTAGGGGCATTCGCTCTTTTGAATAAATTATCCAGCGACAACGTTGATGTTTTGGAAATGTCCGCGTAAGCACTGAAATTTACAGAAGTGATAAACTTTTGGAGTTGTTTGATCTCAGACCTTTACTTTATTCAAATCTATATTGATTATTGCATTTCCAATACGCTTCGGTTTACGACGATAAATCCAAATTCAGAAAACGCTTAGTGTTTTTAATTATATCAGCCCTCAATGAATAATAATTGAAATCACTGACAGCACAATACTAGAAAAGGATTAAACATTTATTAACAAAATGAATGAAAAATAGCATCCGTATTTAAAATAACGAAAATAATGATGATAGCTTACTTTTTTCACTTTCATATTGGATTTCAGCAGACACAGTAGCGGCAGTTCTCCGACCTCCGCATGGTGCTATAATGATCAAATTTGAATAATCCAAAAATGTCCCATTTCAAATAAGAATCTAGTTTTTTTTTGAATTAATAACGAAGTCTACTGAAAATTTCAAATATGATTCAAATCATAAATTTAGAATCTGACTGGCAATCAAGATGTAAAATAAATTTGGGAAAAACGTAAGACGTCCACAAGCATAACATTATAAATTATCACAAGTTATCAGAAGAACAATAATTTTGGCATAAAACAAATTATATTGATAACTGAACAATCTAATTTTTGAGAATTGAAAATGATGCCTATGATTGTTTTGAATTCCAACATAAATCCATTGAATGTTTTATCAGAATCGGACTCAAAATAAATGTACAGTGTATGATAAGAACTTCGCATGATCAAAGGAAGTTGTTCCACGATCTTGCATGTATTTGATAGCAGCAGAGGGGATATCGTCTTATAACCATCATAAATCTGAAATTTTGAAATTTTTATTAGAACTGAGATAGCAAGCCCAGAGCAAGAAGAAACGACCACATATCGAAAAGATCAAACAGAATAGTTTTATAGCTTTTAAGACATTCATAAAAGCATCTATACCGTAATGTAATCATAGCAAAGTCCTGTTTCAACGTCAGGTGGTTCCAACTCCAAATTTTTAAGTTGAACTTCCAGTACTTTCCCTGTCGGTGCTTTCAATGTCCAACCACAGCGTAAAAAGTTGTAATACTGCCCAGTTTTCGGATCCAAAGGTGCTGTGAGTTCATAACTGCTTTTAATATTGATTTCTCCACCACATCCACCTTCTGGACCTAAATTAAGGAAAATGTTCCTGTAAATAAAGAAAAAATATCTATTTTTAAGTATAAACAATCTTATAACAAAAATAATTGATTAAACTTTTCGATGGTAGTGGCTCTAGAATCTAATAATCTCTTAATATTCCTTCCTGCTCCTTCTTTGAGAAGCTTGATTAACGTCGTGATCAGTTAGCCATTCTTTTTCTCTTTACAGTATTCCTATGTTGAGCCTTGAAACAAATATTTTGCATCAAATGATTATCTAGAGAGTGAGAAAAAAATAACCGAGTGAAGCAGTTACGATGATTTTCAATCCTCCTCTGTTGGCACTCCTGTCTGAATAAAATCTTACAATCAGGAACCGACCGGTTGTTGACATTTGATTAATGGGAACAATTGTTCCACAGAATTTGCCCATGCTAGTTGCATTGTTAATTTGTGCACCATCGAAGAATTCCACAAAATCAAACAAACAATCGGATGATTCTTCTAAATCCATATATGTGTGTCTAAAGTAAAAAAAAAAAATATACTTTCACATATATATTGCATTTATGTGAGTGTAAAGTAAAAAAATTGTCTAATTCTATAAATCCATATATATGTGTCTAAAATAGAAAAATTCAGACAGCCACGTAAGTTCTATCAAAGATCTAAAGATAAGATATTTAGAGAAATTTATTTGTTGAATTATCAGACAGCGCTGCTATTAAACGAAATTTATCAAACAATACAAATTTGTAATAATATCTGCTTAACAATAGAAAATGATAAATTTTTCCATCTCTACATCAGAAATTGCTCATTTGACTAATGAAGGAAAGAAGAAATTTTCTAAATAAAACTTGCTTAATACTAAGAATCCGTTTTTCAGGAGCAGATATGTTCCAAACGCAATCGAGATTGTAGTGATATGGTAAAGGGAAACCGGGAGATGCAATAACTGATGACATAAATCCTGTCTCTTCTTTAAAATTAATTTCACCACCACATTCTGCAAAATGAGTTGAATTCATAATTTTTTATTTTTTTTATTTTTTTGAAAAAAAAATAAAGATAACGAATCTAGCAATGTTCAGAATAAGAATGAATATATCAAAACTCTCTTTCTGCCATTAATTACTACTTAATTCTAAACAGACAAAGCGTGGGATGATTATAAACATGACTTCCATCAAAACAGAAAAATTTATTTGCCAGTCTTTCTAAATGCAAACAGGATATTAGAAAAAAGTAATATTCGTGTATTAAAACATTCATTTTCTAAAATTCAACCGTTCAAATTACTTACTTGACAAAGCATATGATAGTTTGAAACCGCGATAGTGTTTACGACGATTAAGGAGATCCTCAAAGACTGATGTATTGGTAACGAAACGTATGCCTACTGGTCCCTAAAGTTTTCAAAGTTTCCTTGTATTAAAATTTTTGATCAACTTATTTATCAGGATGTAGTTTCAAGTGTTCCAAGTGTATTTTAAAAATATATGAACAAAAACTACAATGAAAATAACTCGAAAATTTCATTTAGCAGTCTCTCTTATTTTGCTGCAATATCTATAGATCTGCTTATTGCTTCATTAGCTTCATATTTATTAAATTTCTTGAATTTCTAAATATTAGCTTACTGTTTTACTGTGATAACTACATATAAATAAATAATCCGAAATCTTTCAGTAAAGAAAACTTGATAATATTTCACTTCAACAAATAAGAAATGTTTGTAGCAAAACATAAGTTTACCTTAACAGATAAGGGTGCTATTTCATTGTGAGTAATGCGATTCGCACAAAAGGTATCAATAACACGTTTTGCTAAAATATCTCTTAACTCCACAAAATCTGTATTGCATGGCTGTCGATTGTAGTCGTCTGAAAATTTGAATTCAAAAAAAACAGTGAAAATTTCCATTGCAAAAATGAATGAAATTATTCGTAATTTTCATCAAAAATCTTCAAAATCGCTATAATAAATCTGCCGTCATACTAGGCTTATCAGGTTTCATGGTACTTATTTTTTAAATTCCGGTTTATTAACTGAAAGCCCTATTCATTATGATTAAAGGAAAAAGAAGGAAATCAGAATAAATATTATATATAAATATATAACATATTCAGATGCAAAATATATGTAAATATTTAGAAGTTTTATGCTTCGAGCTATAACTTTCCTCGACGAACGACAATCAACATCTTTTATAAGCCTATAGCGGAAGTGAAAAAACCTAAAGTTTAAAATACAATACAGCAGCATAAACACACAAATATAGGGGTCAAGATCCAGGTCAAGAATCCTTAATGTGACTACAAGTGTGCCATCGTGTTCGGGCTCTATCAAATAATTGCATTCCATGTCTTCGTTTGGATAAAAACGTGGATAATGGGGTGACATCACCACACCATGATTCAATCGAAAAGTAGTGCCACATTCTAAAATATTTCTGGTCATTATTTTAAATATTATCAAAAATCATCTCTATCTTTTCATAATTTTTATAAAAATATTTAATTTACAGATATATAACTTCATCTTTGTAAGTCGACAAATTCCTTCATCTTTCGTATCTTAAAAAAAATTCCCTAGATTTAACATCATTATCAAAGAAAATAACAACTGCATAACCTGATCTCCATGTTATATTGAATCCTTTCCCTGTTATCTTGTCATCTGACTTGAATTCGATTCTGATCGATTACTTTCTGAATGCACCATCTGAGGCGTTTCGTACCCGCAAATTTTCTTCAATTCTTCTTCATGGTCGAACAGGAAATAATAACCTCCAACTGGTGCCATAGCCCTTGAATGATGTTCCTGGCTTATCTGAAACATTTCAGAGTAAATTAAAGTTGGAACGAAAAAATAATAATTTAAATTCAGAACAAAAATTTACCTAATAATATTATAACTAAGCAAAGGAAAATCGATGCTATGTAAATAATATATTATAGTATACTAAGTTTATATAGCATAGTGTAACTTATTATATTTTAAGTAGATCTTTGATAAAGAATATCTGAGATATGTACATAGGGTCTCAATTTCATAAGCTAAATCACTTCTTCAATGGTAATTGAGATTAATATTTCAATTTGCTTTACAGAGCTTATGTAAATAACAACCAACAAATTTTAAAGTTTTAAATTAACCTTAACGTAATCCTTGTTGCAATCATTCGATTGTTGTACATCAAACGATTAAAATATAATGTCACATGATAGCCAAATGGTACCGAAATGTCCCATAAACAGTAAGCATTATTCGGATAATCTTGTGGGCTTTTTGGACTTGTCACAGTGCCAGTCATACGGTTTGTCGTAAATCCACATTCTATAAAATAATAGTTTACAAGGAAAATAAAAGCATCGGTATATAAATATAAGTGTAGTTAAAAAAGTGATTTACATAAACACAAAATAAACTTACCATCCTCGAAGCCAGAAAAACTGTATTCTAGACGAAAGCCCCTTCGCTCAATAGACTTATCTGTGTTAAAATAAAGTGTTAGATATCGTCCTCTGGACTTCACTTCTTTGAATCGATCTTGTATTGGTTCATCTTCCGGATTATTGCAATAGATGTGTATCAACGATGCATCAGTACCACCTCCTACAATAAGTCATGGAATTTTTAGAAGGAATTCTTCTAAAAGCTATTAACCTGGAAGTGATACGTTGATTTTCGATCAAGCTTTAATAACTAGTCTCTTTACAGATAAAAAGGGTAAGCGTCAGTCTTTTTTGAATAAAAGGCAAAATATTTCTACTGTTTATTATCTCCAAATAAAAAAATAAAAAAAAAATAAATTGAAATATCATTTACAACCATCTTTTTCAGCTATTAATACATAGCTTCAAATAACTACCTTCAAACAATTTCAAGAAATCGTGCTTGCACTCCACATTGTATTCCAAATCCATATCAGTTATTTCGATCTAAAATTCTCAATAATTTAAATTTACCAGGAATTCTCTGGTGTCTTTTCAAAACTGGAAACTACAATAAAATCAATAAATCAATCAAACAAACATTTCACATTGAGTTATATCTATAAAATTGTCAACGGTGCATGTGAAATTAAGCGTAAAACATCTTTTTCTTTCTCAATGTTATATTTTCGCAGCTTTTTTTTACCAATCCAACAAACAAAATTTTGCAACTTTTTCTTTCTACAAATGTTGATCAGACCTTAACAATTTGTCCTTCGGGAGCTTTCAAACTCCAAACGCATTGCGTATTCGGTTCATAGGTATTATTCCCGATTCCATAAAAACCAGGACTTGTTAAAATACCCGATTGTGGACCTTGGATTAAACCACCACAAGCTAGAATAATTTTATGATAAACAAATTACGAGAAAGTGAATTAATGCAAAGATGCATGTATACATGCAGCAGAAATTTTGTGTCATTTTGAAAAAAAGAAAAAAATTATAGAACAACTAGTATTTCATTTTCAATCATTCGAGTAACAAAAGTTACATAGGAACTGGACGGTAAGATTGAAGGAAATTGATGAAAAATAGAGCCTTTGAAAAACATGAATATCGAAAATTCTATGCGATAGTGCTATTGTGAAATTAGTAGTTTTTTTCAATGATCCGTCGCAAAAACGTGCTTCGAAAGGCCATGGTTCATTACCAAGTGCTGAAAATTATTGAATTCATAAATCAATTTTTTCCCTAGTTATATCATTTAATGAATGATCTGTCTAAAAATATGATACTGAAAACTAATTAGAAAATTTACTTCTTTAGATAATTACGAATGACGGGAAGAAAAAACATACGAAAATATAACTCAGATTAAGACAATTAATTACCTTTTATAAGGACATTGCTTTCAGTATCCAAACACCTATTGTTAGATTTCCAATTATGTCTTTTCAGAAGAGGAGAAATTTTTAAAACGCAATACTGTAGTGCCTGTTAGAAATTGGCGTTCTATAAGTAAATGGCAGTAATCTGAAATTATTTTGAAGATTATCGGCTTTATAATTGTAGTGTGATCTCTGAATAAAAATATCATTTTTTGAACACTTTTATACAGTAGTAACACCTGGAACAAGTAGCATCTCATAAAATAAAGCATGTAGGATTATTTTAGATAAAAAAAGAAAGACCGATATTAGATGATGTGGCGACCGGATGTTTTGGAATGTTTGCACCCTTCAATTCAATTGTTTTATTTTTTTTCACATGATACATGCATCCATTTTCATCAAATTCCGCTGCTACCTCAAAAAGAAGTCACTGAATGAAAATGCCGATATCGAGTAAAACTCAGATTTCGCATATGATTTAAATTTATAAAAAATCTGCAAAATTATTAGAGCAAAGCATTAATAGTTTAAATGTTTTATTGGATTTGCTCAAACAGTTTGTCAGTTATCAAATGACACATTTCAAGAAAATGAAGATTTAGCAGTGTTTCAAGATTAACAGATTCGAAAGGTTGAAAAATGATTTTAAAATTATAAGATGTCAGCAACACACTAAATGATATGTTTTGCAAAGCAATGCAAAAAAAATTTCGGCTTGCTATCACTGCCAATGTACCTTGAAGTAAGTGATTCGAAATGGAGCATAAATTTTTTCAGACGGTATATCATGTTCACGCATATTTTGTTTCTCATATGCAGCAGCTCGGTCATTATAGCGTATCGTGACTAAATCTGCCGTCGAAATGAATCGCGTTTCATTAGAACAGAAATTGTGATCCATGGAACTGTAGTAATCCATCATTTTATTTATACCATTAGCAATATAGATATTCGGATAACAGCCAACTTCATTGTATGTAGTCTGATGGAAATTCTTCAAAAATTAATACAGTGAGGCAGAGTATTTTATTGAATCATGAAATTGAAGCAGATGACTTAATTTTCAGTACATCATAAATGTGGAAAGAAAAAAATAAAAATGATTAAAAACAAGAGATCAGAGAAAAATCAAAGAAATTATCATCTTTTCATATTTTCTAGAGAAATATGTACGAAATATAAGCGTCATGAGAAAAACTTTGAGAAAAAGTTTTTATTGAGCACTTCAACATGGATATTTCGCCAAATCACTATCTAATTTACCAGATAATCATCTATTGAAAATCCTTCGGAAATTTACCTCGTCTTTGACGAGGACGAAATCGAAAACATAACGGAAACCGATTCCTGCTCGAAATGTCCATTCACATATTATATGTGACTGAAGCTGATTTGGATAATGCGGAGTGGTAATGAAGCCAGATTCATCATATACATCTCTTCCACATTCTGCAAAACAAACTTTGATCAGTGTTTATAAATATTTGATTCATGCAGCCGAAGTTAAAGATTAATGATCGATACAAATAAAATTTAATATAAATAAAACTGCTACCTATTTTGCTGGGAACTAAACTAAGATGGAAACCACATTTCCTTTCCAAGCAAAACAAGCGACTTGGTCGGCCTACAGTATTGTTTGATCGGAATGAAATAACCATAATATTTTGAGATGATGTGAAATGTTTACCGCGGACTGCGTTCGACATACAAATTGGTTTCAGAATATATTCTCCTAAAGATTTTCAGGATTATATATTTAACTCTCAGTTAGAAAAAATAAGATCAGAAGATAACAAAGCTTCCGATGGTCAGGTACACTAATTTTCAATCTAATTCAAATAAAAGCAACAATATTTACCAGTAGTACTATTTCGTTCTCGTAGAGTAATGCTGTCTTCCGTGCAGTTTTGAGTAAATAAAATCCATAGGTGATCAACCTATAGATTAAATCACGATGATTTCATTTACAAATTGTGATGCAATGGACCTTAGAAAGTAATGCTAAAATTGTTACGTTGCATTTACGTAATGTCCTCGAGGAGCCACTACCGTCCATTCACAAATAACTTGACTCGGATAAGGTTCTGGATAATTTGGACTAGTAATCACACGATTTCCATTTATAGGAAGAACAACTGTACCTCCACATGATGCTGAAAGTACCACAAACAAGAAATCAATACAGCATAAAACTCTTTTTCAAAATCGAAATCAAAGTTATTGAAATTAAAAAATCTTGGAAAAGACAAAATTAATTCTAAATGTTTTAAAAATTTTAGTCCAGTTTCAGCGGACTTCGACTAATTTCAAAGGAAATGATAAAGCTTCTGGCCAGTGATTCACGCAAAAAAATAATCTTAAAGTCCATCGTAACCAGGGTCTAAACATATAATTTTTTAACTTTTTTTAAATAACAAAGATTTTTTGGAAAAGTACCAATTTCATAAGTAGCATTCCAACCCGAAAAATAAGCAAATGAATCTGTTCTGTAGTGAATATTAAGATAAGAACCAGTGCTGAAGATAGTACTTGGTGGTTCTTTTCCACAATATCGCCCAACTAACGGGGATAACTTTGAAGGTCCATCTCGAATCTCGAGGTAATTATTTGTGCATCTGTAATTTTAGCCAATTGCTTGATGAAATGTAAAGCGAAGAAAAATATACGACATCATCCTTGGGAAACTAAATCTTATGTTACTATCTTCAAACTAGGTTAATTAACAAGTTTTAATCAAATTTGAAAATGAATGTTGGAATCCTTTGGTGATGTACGTACGCATCATCTATCGAAGTGTCTTCAAGATTGAAACTAATTGGGTCAACGGTGAATTTTATGCGATGTCCACTGGATGCGCTGATTGTCCAAATGCAATCCAAAGAATTTGGCGATGCTGTAAAATAATTTTTTGCAATATTTTGCAAAAATTTTCCAACAATATTTTTCGAAATGAGCAATATCATTTCAAATTTGAAACAGGAAGAACCGAAAAGAAAACATATCTGCATACTTTTTAGGAAATCCTGGTGAATTAAGAACTTTTTGAGAATCGTCTTCAGTCAGGATAAGTCGGTCTGAACTACAGTCATGTACTTGCTCTGTCAGTTGTAATGCGAAGCCCTGTATTGATGGATTCAAAACATCATAATACAATATAGAAATGTAAATATATTTCCGAAGAGAAAACGCATCAAAGCAGTAGCGTACGGGTTAACAGAAGAATTCTTCTTTTTTCTGCATCCTAGCCAAAATAGATGGTTAAAAAATGAAAATGCAAATACAAAAATAACTTTTCTTGTAGTATTTGAGTCAGTCGTAAAAGTAATAAAAACTCTTCCATTTGGGAACGTTTTATTCCATCCAGTCAGACTACCACATAATTTGTCAGCAATAGTCTCGTCCAGATAGGTAGGACTGGAATGCTGGAAAGGTTAAATTTTTATAATTCAGGAAATGAATAAATATAGAAAAAGTTCTAATCAAATATTTAAATTATAAAAAACATGACGAGATTTATTTCTGTATTTATTATAAATTAGATAAAAGACACGCAAATTTTACCACAGTGATACTATCTTTTGAACATAATGCACTGCTTTCAATATCCATAGTAAGGAATTTGGTCAAAATTGGTCGATTACTTTCCAGCATTATTGACCAGGAGCACGATAAATTGTTACTATATTCATTAGGATAATTTGGACTTTGTACTGTTCGGTTAAAAACACCTAGCGATAATGGAATGTAATCAAATGACTGGCAAACTGAAATATATTGAATGACATTAATAATTTTTATTAAGCAAAAAAACCTTGAAATCAATCAAAAATTCTCAAACTGTTTTAGCTCATGAAATTGTAATGGAAATCATAAGAGATGAAAAAATAACGGATATTATGAGTATTTCTATAGAATAAAAATGTATTCAAATTACAAATTGCATAGAAATAGAAAAGTTAAGAAAATACATCGATAGTTATTCATTGGTTCGGTAAAATAACTGAACTGGAGGGTATAAAAAATTCTAGATAAAATTAAAATTCATAGTTTTAAATTTACCAAGTTTGTATTCAATTACGAATCCTTGGCCACCTCTATTCTGATCTGTCATGAAAAAGATTGTTACAGCTTCTTCCGAGCTAAACAATTCTTCCATCCCTACATCTTTGTGTTTGCAAAACTTGGCAACATTACCACTGCAATTCATCACATAAAATTCTCATAGCAATACAAGAATTTCTCGACAAACAAACAGCTTTTAAAACAGAGCAAAACTTACACAAGTTGCCCATTTTCATAACTAACACCACCTATATTTGATGAAATAGCAACATAGTCAAAACGACAATTAACATGTTCTTCAAGGTCCATCGAAATTATTTTAAGCATTACACCAGCAAACATTGGTCGAATTATTGTCCATCGACATTTTAAATCATTGGCATAACCTCCATGCCCTATATTAATATATATATATAATATATCTATATTAACCAAGATCCACAATTAAACAAATTTTATGAACACAAGAAATACATTAAATAATTTGAACAGAAAGCAGAAAAACAATATGAAATAGATTAGGATATAAGATATTTCGCTTAATGTTGCAGAAGCATGCAAATGAAATAAAATTTGAAATCTGTAGCAAACTGACTCGAAAGGCGATACATATCAATGGAATGCTTTGTTCCTACAGTTAACATATGTGGAAGAATAGTTGTGAATTGACCATTTACGAACTTTCCACCCGGATTTGTAAGATACTGTGAATAAAATGTTGCTGTAAGACTGCTACCACAAGCGAATTCTGTAATACTGTGTTTTAAAAAACATCAATTATTTTTCGCTGTTTGAAAAGCCGGTAGTTTTTAAAAGATTTCGAACTAAAAGAAATTACAATAATCATATATAGTTCAATAGAGCGGGTAAAAAAGTCTGCTAAAGCTGGTTCTAAAATTAAAAACTCACCCTGTATGGAGCTATCAGTAGTTGTTTGATTTGCTTTTGGAAATGGAACATTAGCCACAGCGATTGGGATATTTTCCCAAAGAAATCGAAACGAACTTCCAGGTGGAGCATTGAATAAAACCGTAGCCAAATGTGATTTAATGAAAAAATCTGAAAAAGTTTATGAAAAATCAAATATTAAAACTGGACTTTCAAACGAAGCAATTTTGATACAACGAGATTTTATTCGATATCAAGTTTTCTTGCAAATTAATTAACAAGGATTTGTGCCAATACCATTTGGTGGTGTATATCCGGCATGGACAAATTCCACTCGTCCACATCCATCGTTCTGACCGTTCAACATGCAAATTCCTTCATTGAACTACAACATTCTTTTATTGGTCATTAATTATAAAATGAATCAAATAAAAATTAATTCAGTTTAAACAGCACTGAAAGCAAAGATATGAGTACCATATCACTAAGAAGAATAGTAGAATTACACTGCATATATCTAAAAACATGACTTTTGCCAAAGATATTTATTACTTACAACAAGTCCTTTCAAAGTATCCCTCTGCTCGATATCAATATTATTTTCATCTCGCTCATCGGGAATTTCAATATTTTTTATTGAAATTCTTAACCAATGATTGTTCTCACCAATCAAAGTCCATTCCAGCTGTGCAAAGTTTATTGACTGCCAATCTTCGGCTGCAGGTGAACTTACAACTGCATCATTTGTTACTCCACCAAAGACTACAAAATCAATACCTACATAACCATTTTTTAATTTACGAGTATTTTTCTGATGATAACAGGACATAAGTTTTAAATAACAGTAGTTAAACGATCAATTTAGACATCACTCATTTAAATTATATATGAAATAATGAAATAAGCAATTAATGAATTTTTTTTCGAATTTTATAAATATCTTATAAATATCTTGATACCAACAAGTCACGGCTAGATTCAAGCGAGATTTTTTATCAGTAAAGAAAAACTTTAGCATTATATTGAAATTATAATACTCAATCTAATATTCAATCGTAACTGATTGATCATGATAATCACAGCGGCAGATATGCATCGCAAAGCATGAAAGATTCTATAGAAATAAAAGGCTCTCTAACGACAATTATTAAATGATTCTCAAAATATAAAATAATAAATGACCTTTTTTAAATTTAATAATCAATTCCGGTTTTAATGGCTCGATATCACTATTGTCATCTTCACTGCCACTATATCTTAATCTTATCCAAAATGCTCGACTCTAAAAATATATTGCTTTAATGCCGTAGTATTTCAAATGATCGTGAAATAAAGTTAAAGACTCATTCATTTTGTTCTCAACTTCGATTAAGAATAAGGAATTTGAGATTTTAAAGTCGAAAGAATGACAAAAAAAAAATGCTGCTAAAACTGCTTTTGAATTATTTCTGTGGTACTATAAAACTAAGAGAGAAAGGATTGTATGGAATTATAGACCTTGTGAAATTTGAGATTTCCTGACAAAATATAAGTTCAAGAGCTAATAAAGCGAAATTAGGATAGCCGTGGAATGAAAGACTAGACGTAATGGTAGCTTTTAAATCGTAATATTTTTTTCAAATAAATAACTCATAAGATAAACATATTTTTTGAAAACTAGATTAAAGGAAGTGTATTTTTTGAAAACTAGATTAAAGGTCCACAAATTAACTTACAGCCATTGTTGGCATTACATTTTCAAAAGAACAAGCTCTTGTCATAATTTTTCCGCTGCTGTTGCTTTCACGAACTTCCAAGTAGGATTCTGTACAATATTCCGAAGAAGGTATTTTCAATTTGCTGAAAAATTTAATTTCCTTGAACTCCCCAAAAATTTAATTTTGTTCTCGAAATTTTCAATTCTCATTCTTGCCATTCTATTTCTTATTTAAAGCTTGAAAGCTCGTTTGTTAAAACCACATAATTTACCACAAATAGCATTGAATATCAAATGATGCTGACCACATGAAAATTCATGAGCAAAAGAAATATTGGTGCTAAAAAAAAAAAAAAAAAAAAAAAAATACAAAATTTCGAGTTCCACTTTATTCCCTTCCGTATTGTTGATGAACCATTCGCATTCAAAATCATTTTCAATAAACGGATAGTATATAACTCCAGCGATAGAATGAATGGTACCTCCGCAACCTATACATCTTAAGATTATGTCAATTTTCAATAAGCGATAAATGTTACACAAAACAAAAAAAAAAAAAAAAAACCTTCGATTTGCGTTGAATAAGAGAAAAGGATATGTTCTAAATGCACAGTATTCAATCCTTTTAAGTATACGCTCAGAATACTATTTGTAGAACGTAATTCCCGATTAGCACATGCACGTGATGTTTGTTCTGGGTTTGTAGGATTGCATTCAAGATGATATCTTAAACATGAACGGAACTTTCACATTAATTTCAATCAATTTGACAAAGCAAGCCGATGAATCTGAACATAAAATTATTGGTCAAAGAAGTACTTCAGATTATATTTCAAATTTCACAGTTGCATTCTTATTTTTAAAAAATAATCGAGATCACATAGTAATAGTAATCTGCAGTATTTATTCATTAGCATAACTGTTTGGTAAATAATCTAAAAAAATAAATGAGAGAAAGAGTATCTAACGGAACAAGCTGAACTATTTTTATATATTTAAAACTACTGATAATATATTAGGTAAATTTCATTCCTTATTTGTGACAATTTAATACACAACAAAAAACTAGTTAAGAAAAACATTATCTTGGATTTTTCATTCATCCGATAATAAGCTGCTACATTTAAAAAATTGCTATACTCTGGTTACAAGTTTTTTTCTTATTTCTTTACGGAAATAATGGCCAGATTAAGATATATTATTTTAAAAATTGATTTCGTTTTACTATTTATGTAATGCTTATTTTAATCATGAAAAACTTTTTTTGAAAATTAGTATTTTTTTTTTTGAAAATTGTAATAAAAATTAGAGAATATCAAAGAATTTACATTCCTAGAATGGATGCATCGTCTTGCGCACCGTCATAAACGGCAACCATAGCAGCAGATTTACTGTGTGCTTTCGGAGCTTTACGGTTGATAAAAAGTAACTGATCGAAACGAAGGTATATGCGCTGTCCATCTACAAAAAAAAAAGAAATTAAATTTGAAAGCATATCATATCAGACTAAAAAAAACTAAAATTAGTATCGCTTGATTTTATTTTTTTTTTAAGGGATGAAAACCTTGAGCTTTAATAAGGACTTTGCATTCGTTCTCTCTAACTGAATGTAATTGGAATGTTTTGAGTTTATTCCCGGCAGATAGCGTACCGCCACACGCTAGGGATACATGCAACAGAAAACCAATATTGTTAGAACGTTCATCATTGCCAGACAAATAGGACCGTTCATAAGGGCCACCTTGGAAAACGACCAGTGCCTGAAATACAGCTATTCTGCCCTAAAAGATCTCATTAGCAAGTAAAAATAAAATATGAGGAAAATTTATGAAAAATAAGATATGTAAGAAAATCACCTGTTCGGTTGTTGATGTAACAACTACCGGCTGCTTCAAATTATGACAAAAACGTCCCAATATTTCCACATTACTGTAAATTTGTTAAAAACAATAAAGTTTCATTAATTTTAATAATAATTTGGAAGTGGAGGATTAGTCAAAGTTAAGTGGGATAAATTATATTTCATCGTAGCATTTTATAACTGCAATAATCAAGACGCTCAAAAATAACGATTTAAAGCATTTTTTAAGCAAAACATGGAGAAGAAACACACGTATTATTGCCATCATAAAATGTTATCGATCCTTCAAGGATACTGCGTGAGTTTTGACACCTAAATAACACAAATAAATAAATAAATAAAAAGAATAAATACAACCAAAACTTCTGAAACTGATCAGGAAAAAAATGGATGTCTCAAATTATTCCCCTGAAATGTGTGTTTCGAAATTCATTCCAGATGATAGAATATCAAAATAAATAAAACACCATAAAAGGTAAAACGACCAATTTGTTGAATTTCGTTAGACTGCAGAAATGAAGACTGACAATTGGCAATAAAATATTCTTGAAGGCAAAATTTACGTGTCATTTGCAGCAAAATTTGAACGCCATATTTTCAAGTCTGGTTGTTGGGGATGGTAACTTAATATTGTGTGACGTGTCAAATTGAACCGAATCAAAAAGCCACTTGGTGCTTTTATCAACCAAATACACTCAATCGATTTCGGGTAAGGATATGGATAATTTGGTGAATGCAATTGAATCATTTCATTCTGTTTCACTGTAAACTATACTTTTATTTCTATTTTATTATGAGAGCCAACTATCCTATCTCATGCAAGAAAAAACGCTAAAGTATACGTAAAATTTGCCATCTCATAATTTCTCGCTCTTTGATAGATATTTGGAGGAACTTATAGAAAAAGCATCTGCATATTTGCTTTTTAAGATAAACACATTTTAAGATGAATTAGACTTTTATTACTGCAATGAAAATAATCCCTTACTTTCGATAACAGCTCCACATTCATCATCTACTTTTGCAGATATAAACGACACTTTTCCGGTCATGATACGTTTTTTCGCGTCTGGCTTAGCTAATGTGCTGAGAATTTTGAGTTTTACAAATAACTCATTTGTATGTGACGTGTAATTTTCCTTCTCTCTACTCGAACAAATAACTTTTTGCGCAAAACCAGTTGCATCGCTTGTGCCGGAATAAAACTGAAATTTCACTCGCTTTTGTAAATTAATGTCAAAAAATTCAGATGAAGAAAAAAATTTTTAGACTAAAATTACTCGCGAACTTTACGTAACTTACTGTAATTGATGATAAATTGCAATAAAACTTCAATATTTCATATTATTAATCTTTTCGCAATTTATCTATTTTTCTATTTACTTGTCTCAAACCAATATCTATTGAGATCCTTTCCAATCAATCTTTTTCTAATTAAAAAATAATGTTGTTAAACTTACAGCAACACCATTGAACTGTTCACTATCGTTTCCAGTGCAACCTTCAATAATTTTAAACATTGATAATCTCTCAATGTAAAAAAGTACTCGCATTCCGATGGGTGCAACTATTTTCCACGTGCATTCATAAATTCTTGAATTATTTATTAATTTCTCGATATCAACAATTATAATCGTTGGTGAAGTGATGTCACCACCGCACCCTAAAAGACATTTACAAGTAATCTAAATAAATTGTTTCAATCGATATGATATCTAAATAAATTATTTCAAGTTTTTTTATCTCCTTAATTCCGAGTACTTATACAATACCTAAAATCGATATGCTATTTAACAATAAGAACATAATCTGAACATTGCTGTTATACATTGAAAATTCAAACGTAGCGCAAATATTTTACAGTCAGATAAATTGATATCACTATGTGTTAATCATCAAATCTACTTGGCTATGGCAAAGATTCGATACATTATGGAAGGGAAATGAATACTTTACGTATATGATTTTCAATATACCTTCATTTGACCATGAAAACCAAAAATGATTCTCGGGTTCAGATTTTGAGGAGAATATAATATCAACAACTTCATTCTCTGTTAAAATCCAAATTGGTTGACCAACATGGTCACAGAATTTTCGCATTGTTTTTGTATGATTCTGTTGACCACTGATTGTAACTGAGGATGCCAATATTTGATTTTCACCAAACTAGAAAATGGTAATTATATAATAAAAATTTCCAATTTATAAAAAAAACGATTCTTTAAAATAACTTTATGGCTGAATGTACTCCAAACTGGCAAAGACGTTTTAAAAATTCTGATTCACTAACGATAATTTGAAATGGGCTATTAGCTTCGAATACATTTGCTAACTCAATAAAATGATTCAAAACGAAGTTATCGATTTAAAAATATTTCAACTCGGAAAAAAGGAAGCAAATTTAAATTCCGAATTAATTCCTTTGGCAAATGAATTTGACGTGCTCTCAACCAACAAAGAGATAAAGAATTCTATAAAAAAACACATTTTGGTGTCGTTTCTTTCTAAATAATTTAAAGGATTCAAATTAGAATTCAAAAAGAAATACTTTATTGAATTGGAGCACCACAGCACTTTACAACTGATGCTTCAATCCAATAGAGTATTGTTGAAATTTGCAAACTGAAGGAAAAGTTTACTTCAAGATAATTGGTACGACAAAACGGTATAAGACGAGTATTTGATTCTGTAATTTTAAAAAAATGGAATATCAATCGTATCCGATTTGCTTTCGTTGTTTGTATTCGCCATTTACAAAAACGATTTTCAAGAGTCCTTTCTGGGTAACCTGGACTTTGAAGGATACCATGATGTCCAGATAACAAAATTTCATTGCATACTGCAATATTATGAATCTTATTACAGTAATCGAGATCTCATGATATTTGCAGTATAGCCAATGTGAAATTCAAGACATAATATTGAGACATCACATTATTTTTTGAAATACCAACTCAATAAAAGATTGAATTTTCAAGACGATTATGAAATTAATTCAGATTTTATAACTAATTCAAAAGAATTGCGATACACACAGAAATTCGATAATTCAAAACTGCTTCAGTAATGCTCTTAATGCTAAATCAAAGTTAAATTAACGAATAGTTTTAGAGATCAAACCGGTTTTGTAATATGCGAGAAATCCAAAAAGTGATCCAAAATGAGTTCCTCCATGTTGACGATATCGAATTGTTAATTCATTTTTATCAGAATCAACAGATGATAAAGAAATCTCTTTTTGGCAATAACGCCTTAGTATGTGTGCAGATACAGAAGGACCTTCAGCAACCTCAACATATCACTAATCAATGCAATACATGATATATATTATGACTATCACTTAATCGAACACAACAATTTTTGAAATTTAATTTTTCTTTTAGAAAGTAAAATGAACTTGATTACCTGAAGCGCACAGGTGACAATTTATTAACTCGTATAACTTAAAAGCCACAAAAAAAACATACATCAATATAATTTGGAGCAAATGACGAACAAAAACCATTGGAATCAGCTGAATTCAAATCATCAAGAACTGTGATAGTAAAACGGATTCGATTACCTACAACGCATAAGTGACAACTTATTACCATAATCTAAAGTATTCAAATAAATTTTGAATGATCCTTTTTCCCAAGCATATTAAAACCTGATGCAACATGAATGTGCCAATCACAGTTCAGAGTTCGAGAATCTTTCAGCGGATATTGTGGAGCTGATAAGGCACCACTGAAACCACTTAAGTGTCCTCCACAATCTGCAATTTCTCCTTTAATGTTACTTCAAATACGTAGAATATTCAATTGAACTTACTAAAATCAAAGACAAAAGGAATACGACAAAATATCTTATTTATAAACTTTTCTCAAATTGTCAAACAAAACAGTGAAGCGTAAACAACTAGCCAGAATCAATTTGTTGGTAATAAATGATGAATAGCATTAAATGTGCATTTCTTGTTGTTAGACGCATAAAAACATGACTGCTTTGAGAACGTAGTTCTTTAATAGAATGATCATCGCATACTTCAGAATCTCGAAAAAGTCCACTAAAACCCGGCGATTGCTCATTCACCCCATTTCTTAAATAACAATAATAATGTTACATGAAAGCAAGAAAAAATTTCATGTTATTTAACTCATTTATTTTAAGTTTGGGATAAACTTTTAAAAAAATTCAATAATCTTTAGAAAATAATGGAAATCTACTGAAATTATTTGATTACCTTAACATTAATGTTCCTTCATCGCAAGGAGCTGATATATTTTCGAATCGAAGAAGAATCCGTTTCGAAGATCGCAACTGTAATTGAAGATATAAATCAAGAAAAAAATTTATTGTAATAATATTTATAATAATAAAGGACCAAACTTTAAAAATAGCTTGAAATAAACTACCGCAATCTGATAGTCACACTGGGCAAATTTCATCGCCGTCTCGACATGAATTACTATTCTACCGCTTTTAGCCGTATACGTTCTGTGACAATCAATCTATAAAATCCACAAAATCATTGGACAAAACTTAATTGACATTTCATTAAATGATTTTAGACTTCCAAAAGCACAAATTAAAAACAGTTTTGTATGGATAAATTTTTTTAAAAAAAAAATTGATGCAAGAACGAAAAAAGTTATAAAATCATCCTACCTTATCATGAACAGCTTGCCATTTGGCCATGAAACCAGCACCATTTACCGAGCGATCGCTCTTGAATACAACGGTTAGACGATTTTCGGTAGACAAAATTGGAGGAGGAAGTAATGTGCCACAGAATCTCAAAAGAAATATTTTTTGAATTGAGATAGAAAGACAAAGTTTTTCAAAACCTATATAGGAAAAGGAAAATAAGCAGAGTTAAGACAATCATATTTTTAAATTAGCTATATCAGTTTTTGATTACTTTTGAAGTTTCTGTACACTGAATACCTTCCATGTAATTCGCTATGGTCATTATCATTTACATAGGTGTCATAGATTTCGACGCTATCAAAAGAGCAATCTTCTCGATTCGGTACAACCTCCAGTTCAAATGCTCCGAATGTTAGCCGAATTCGTTTATCCTTTAAATGCATGAAGTTATAAAAATCTCTCGCCTTTCAAGAAATTTATGCTAAATATTTAATCACATTTCGAAAACTGAATTAAGCAAAGGTACCAGCGTGTTAATCACATATATACAGTACATATGTGCCAAATATTTTTCTGGGTAATTCGGACTTGTTATTTGGCCTGATTCTCCTTCAAATATTCCACCACAGCCTGCAGTAAAGCATAAGATGTTTTAAGTGAATGGTTCCTTATTTTGAATGATATCAAAGTTTAGCAAAATTTCTACTTCGCAAATTTTAATATCAATTTTAAGTGAACAGCCAATCAGGAACAAATAATCTGAAAGATGAAAGAATGAAAATTAATGTGGCATATTTATAAATAATTTTATAAAATTGAAGTTGAAATATCCTACCTACATCAAACTGCTCATATAAGAAAAGTATGCCCTTATTGTCAATACCACTCGAACTTAATGTGATTCTTAGTGGTCTCGAAGCACTTGTCACCTAAAAATTGATAGTCATGCACATTATGAGGGTTATAAGAAATGAAATCTGAAAAAAAAAAGTGTACCATTTCTCCATCAGGTGCGACGAAGGGATATCGAGCGCAAACATATCGTTTGTTGATCTGATCATGTGAGTCATGGCCACCCGAGAACTACAAATGTTTCTAGATTTATGAAAAAAGCAATAGCTAAAGAACATAACAACATCGAAAATAAAAATGAACTGATGAGTAAGTTCTAGATTTCTAAACTGTTTTAAATAAATCTCGGAACTATGACAACATTTGAAAATAGTGATATTTTTTAATAAAACCTTATTGAATATCCAGTTGATATGGTTCATCCAAATTAATTAAAATTCTCTAATTTTAACCAGAAAAGCTAAACATTTGAAATTTTTAGTTTTGGTTTAAATGGTTTAGAATAATATCATTTCTTTGACTTTTTGTGAAAGTTATTCTTTTATGTGCCAAATGTTTTTGCAGCTTTCTTTCCATGTATACACCTAGCAGTTAACCATACACTAGTCAAGAAAAGCTTAGCAGTTCTATTTTAAGGGTGCTCAAAAATGCAAATTCATTACCGCTCCATAAAAATTTGTATCTTTTTTTGATATCCCTATCACTGCTGATTAAATCTAGTAGCTAAAATCGCGAAGAAGGCCGTCATAAAAGTATTGAAATGTAGATCAGGACGTTGTAAAAATTATATTAGTTATCATGTTTATTTGGTCTGATGATCTTAAGCAATGACTCTCTAAATCTCAGAATTGACCTCAGAATGATGGAAAGGACAATCCCAACCTAATCAACAATACAACTTTCGCAGATGTACTCCATGAGGTCAATTGGATGGGAATCGGGTATCTCTGATCACTCCTTTACCTTGAGTCATGTTATCATCATTAGAATTGTCTTACTGTATCACTGATATTGTAATTGTTGCATTCGTTGAGTATTATCGAAATTATCACAATAATGGTTTAATTACCCAAGTTTGAGATTCATTTCATAAGCAAGAAAAAGAAATTGAAAAAATTTGTGGGGACTGAGAAGAACAAATCACCCATTTCAAATTTGCACGATCAGAAAGAGATCGCCGACACATCAAATTTCTAATATTAAAAATATGTCCAACGTAGCAAGACGTTCGTCTTCTTGCTATTGTTATCATTACGTGATATTTTTCTTTGTTTCAACATTGGTGGAGATGAAATTAGAAAGACAAATTCTTTACTTAATATACTGGAGCCAATCATTATTAGTGGCAAAACTTCATTATGAGAATATAGCGCTATATTATTTGAATAGCATAATGAATTTATTCTAATTTCCTATCTTCAGAATTTGTTTTAATTTGATTCCTTTCAAATTCACCCATATAATTTACGAGAAAACTTACTTCGACATAATCTTCTAACAGATCATGTTTAGTGACGTCATAAAAGCATGTCTTAATGTCAGTATTCAGTCCAATGAAACTAAATTTCAGTCTTATTGCTCTTGTTTTTTCGGCTTCGATAACATAGGTGCATTTAAATGGTTGGACTATGCCATTCGGATAATTAGAACTTTGAATAGTTCCATTCGATGATGTTAAATGCTTCTCGCACACTAAAAAATTAATTTTTAAATTTACAGAATATTCAATCTCACAGATAATTTAATTTTCAGATAGATAAGATTTGAAATCATAACTGGAGATCATAAATAAATCGATGGACAACAAATACCAAGTTGAGGATCAAGCCTTGCTATGAAGGTAAGACTGATGGAATTTGGAATAATTGATATTGACTAACTTTAGCCGAATATCAATTCATCAATTGTGTAAAGTAAAATTAAGATGTACCAGAAAAATAATGAATTTTGAATCCTTTTCCATTAATCGATTGATTCGAATGGAATTGTATAACCATTTTTGATCCGGATGATACGATCGGACCATCAGGGCGTTTACTGTTGCAATAACGTCCGAGAATAGGATGCGATGTATCACCACCGTTTCTGAACTGTAATGTATCAAGATCAATAATATCTGTAAAAATGCATAGATTAAACAACTTATTATACACATTCAGATCGACTTCTGCTTCAAAAACGAGGGACTCTTTTCTATTTTCCTTTTTTTCAGAAAGAGGAAAGAACAAGAAAATTTAGAGGATCGATTAAACTGACAGCTCTCGTAAGAATCATTATCACTGTCAAATTTGAGTCTCCACATCTCGACATTACTTTTTGAATCTCGACCTTGTCGACGACATAAGTGATCTCGATATTTAATTGCCGTTATAGTAACATGGAAGTCCTCACGCCATCCACGTCGCATGAGTAATATATAGAATGAATTGTTTTGCTTTTGAATGCTTACCGTAATGTAATCAAAGCGACATGGTCTAATGATATTCAGCAGACGCTGGGATGGACTCATTGTTTTCAAAAGCGAAAAACGAAAATGAGATATTTCTGGAATTTATTGAGCATGTTACAGTTAACCAAAATTAATAGTCAAAGTTAAATCGGCAAAAAAGAGAACTGGAAAGAGTAAAGAGTTCTGATAGCGCTTTGATATAGAACAGAAATTCAAGACACAATTGCTCTGATTGCAATAGAAAGTTGTTCACTTTTATGCGTAAGCAGTCCACAAGATTTATAATAAACTTACTCGTTGCGACATATACGTATACGTGCGATTAAATTTACCTTGTATAGATTTTGCGGGAGCGGAGGGTATATCCAAATCAACAATTTCAGCTTTTATCACTTCAGCATCATAGCCCTAAAAACAGTCAACATTTAACTAATTTCTAGGATAATATTATGCATGATTTTTTGTTGGACTTACATTAGCGATAGAAGAGGCATCAAGCAGCCATAAACAATCCAGATTTGGAAAATAATTGAAACCATAATTCGGTGACTGAATGTAGCCTTCAAAAACGCCATCAGCACTCGGTAATATTTCACCTCCACAATCTTTGTCAACTAAAAGATAAACAATGTGAGATTTTATCTTTCTATTTATTGAATTTATTATCCATTCTAAAGAGAACATTTCACATCAGTGTAATTGCTTTTCAGTAATAAATACTGGAATCTAAACAGAACAAATTCAATGACAGATAAAACCACATACGTTTAATGCTCCTATAACTAATAGCAAAACCACGATCGCAAAGAGAATCCCTATCACCTAAAAAAGAAATTTATGGATGTAAATTATTTTTCGAAATCAATAAGCTTCCAAACAAATAGACAAAAATTAGCATAACGTATTAAAGCTCACAATGCTCGTTTGGAAAATCAGTAGGATAATTGCTCCTGAAGTATATCGTAAAATAAGGCAATGTCGTACGCACCAAAGTTCGAGTAGACTCACTATTACACAAATGCAATAAACGTTCCATTTCATCAATTTCGAAACCATCAAAAAGCTAGATTTCAAATCAATTTGAACTTTGTCGAAAATCAAAATTCCAACAAATTGAAAAATGCGTAAGATAGTAAAGGAAGTCCACCTCCAGTGAATTAATTGAGCAATTCCGAATGTTGCCTGTAGCAAGTTTCATCGGTTCCACGGTAATTTCAATATGCATTTTTGGATTAACAGAGACATGCCACTGACAGACTTCATTTCTTTCATAGCCATGCAGTGATATTTGTCCATCATCGCTATAGATTCGTTCACCGCACTCTTGAAAATTTTAATAAATGAAATCTTAGCAGAACTGAAATTTGGTAAATAAATTGAATTCCAGTAAAATATATGCAGCCATTTAAAGTAAATTAACTAACTTTTCTCGACAGTTTTCCACTCCAACGCAAAGTTACCAATTCCAATACTACCTTTGCTAGAAACAAATGCAATATATGCTTTGTTTGATGAAAAATAGATTGGACGAGAAACAGGGACCTAAAAAGCAACAAAGAGCAAGACAGAACGAGAGATAAAGTAGAGAAAGAAGAAATTCTTTTAGATATGATTAATATTCAAAAACTGAAGGATAATAACTTACCATGGTAGATCCTCTTGGACCACAAAATACGCCTACTAATGGGCTGTTTGCATATTCTCCATCACGTAAGATAACGTTAGCGTCAGCTGTGGCACATGTCGCTAGTCTAGTTGGCAAATGAAAACTTGTGAAGTTTATCTCAATCACCTTAAGTACTTATTGTTTTAGTGTTATTTGGAAAGCTATGAAATCTTGCAAATTATGAGGATTAATTCTACAATTTTTTTTAGATGAAATGTTCAGGAGAATAAAAATTTCCTGATGTAAGTGTTTTTAAATGAATGATAGAATTATGTAATGATTAATTAAGTATATGCCAAACTGATCGAAAATCAGAACTTATTTCTGCAATGAACTTGTTTGAGATTCAGATTCGCTACTATCGATATATATTTCGCTTATGGAGCGACGAATTCCCAAAAAATGACAGAATGAACGATTGCCAATCGAACTATTTACTAATTACTATCAAGTTCATAAAAATTCTTAAATTACTGAATATTTAATTTTTTTTTTTGCTCATAGAATTATTAATCAAGAAGACTTTCATCTATTATTTAAAACACTGTTGTCCATAAAGAACACACTTTATTCGGTTCGTTGACTGTAATGATCCATTCACATGTTTTATTGCGACCAAAATGATACGACGTCCAGTCTGGATATTTGATTACACCTGTGGCATTTGTTATATGACCACCACAGCCTAAAAATATTAAATCCGAGCATAGAAATCTCAAAAGTAAAAAAGAATCATTAAGCGATATTCTCAGGCATTCAAAAAGCAAACCGTCTTCCTCATATTCGCACGTGGGACCGTAATAACCTCTCAAGCATATGCACTTAGATGAACCATCTTGCTTGATTAGACATTCACCACGACCTTGGCATACGTTACTTAAACAAGCAGTGGCTATTTCACAGTGTTTACCGACGTAACCCCATTTACAATGGCATTTGTATTCTTCGTCCGAGATTACCTGAAATAAAATTTGATATGAATGCTTGATCGGTTTTCTAACTTCACATTTAAAGCTTATTTTGAAAAATATTTTTAGTTTATGAGAAATTTTCAAATTTTGTATTTCCTTTTACATTTTCTCGAAACATTCGGAACAATTTTGAAATGAATAGATATATTTCGTTATTTGTTAACTTAATTCAAGAAATCTGAATATTTTGACCTGGCATGTTCCTTGGTTATAGCATGTATCAGTACGGCAAAGCGTTGAATTTGAGTGATAACAACCTTCAATACCGATCCCATCACCAACCATTCCAGAAGGACACTCACATCGGAAGCCGTCCTCATTCAATGAACTCATGCCCATATTGTAACACATGGCCTTCGGATGACATGGAAATAACTCACATGGGCTCTGTTTCTTGCAAATATGGCCATTACCTTCGTAGCCTATAATGAATGCTAATAATAATACAGGTTAATATGGTATTATAGACATAATTACAATTCAAAAAATTCCTTACAAAAAACGAAAAATAACATAGAAAAAATCAACCAGGAGGGCATGGTGCACATTTATATGAGCCAATAGTATTGATACAGTTCACTGGTGGATCCTTAGAGCAAGTTTCCAGATTCTCGTTTGCGCATTCATCAATATCCAAACAGATCATGCCATTGCCTAATTATCACTAATTTCAGACTGCTATTTCTTCAACTATTTAATTTCAGATTCTGCTGATTTTTTTATACGTATTATTGTTACTAAAGTAATTCTCTATGAAGATGTATGTATATAATATAATTCCCTATGAATTTCTTCTATATTATTGATTACTCATATATCGCTATCACAATCACTGTCAGAACTTGCGAAATTTAGCAAGTGTATCAGTTTCATCTATTATGACACTTTATTTCTGACTCAAACCTTATCATTATTGGCGGATTTCTAAATTTATCAAGTCCCATTACAAAATAAAAATTATTGTTCCTAATTGACGTAAAGAAGTGCATGAAATTTTAGAGAAATGCGACTTCTATTTTAAGAGACAATCACACGTGCTTGACAAACTTTACCTGTCATGCCCGCCGGCAACCAGCACATTTGAACGAACCGGGTAAATTGATACAAGCTGTTTCGGGATAGCATGGATTTGATTCACATTCATTTACATCTTCACAAATAGGATTGTCTTTATTAGCAGAAGAACGATAACCCCACTCACAAAGACATCGATAACCAGGCTAAAATGGTGAAATATATTTCTTTCCAGGTAAAAAATTAAATTTTGAAAACTCCACGAATATCGTTTGATACTTATTTTAATTCTTATTCATTATTCCGTTATTCTAATTTTTAAAAATCTTAATTTATTCGAGAAACTCCAACCGACATTGAAATAGAACATACGATTTTTCGAACGCGTAAATTACTTGGTATTACTTCATTGGATATTGGATCTGGCTGAGTCGGTATGCAGTGTCCGGCGGAGCCACATAAATCCAGTGAAAATTCACATGCTGTTGCTCGCAGTTGACAGAGATTTCCATGAAAGCCTTGTTGACATACACAGCTTAAAAAACCATATAAAAATAGAAGAACAAAGAAGAATTTCTGCTGTAACTTAATAAATTTACATCGAAAATTTGTTTTCGGTATCTACTTCAGTCGTTCATGCTTATGTCACTAACATTCTAGGAAGGAATTAAATAAATGACAATGAAGCTTTTTGAAATGGCAGAAGTTTCAAATACAGTGTAATCTTGTAAGATGCAGCACAAATGCATTATTATAATGTGCAATTTTAATATTGCAAATAAAGTTTGTGAAAAAATGATTTTAAGACATTGTGCTTTAATTTCAGCACCTCAAGCTATTTCTAGGTTGATGTGATTCTTCAAAAGACTCACTAAAATCCATCTGATTTCAAGAAACAAGAAGCATTATTCTGGCATCCAGCAAGTGTCCCTTGATAAAGACTGCATTCGTCTATACGGTTTTCACATGCATTACCCTGAATGTCTAAACTACTTAACAGTTTGCAATGAAATTTAAAAAATTTTGAATTTCACAGTTGTAAAACGTCTGCTGGATTTTATAAGAGAATTATTATATTTTTTAGGGTTAGAAATTTTCAAAAGAAAAAAGAAATTAACTTTACAATAATTTATCAGACAAATGTACGGTCGATGATGATTTCTATCGTCCTCTTTCATGCAGTTATAGGAAAAAAAATACCAGAGTTAAAATATAGAAATACCTCAAAATGAGGAGGACATAGACACATGAATTTGTTGTACAAATCAATGCATGTCGCACCGTTCATGCACGGATTGTCAGCACATTCATCCCTCTTCAAGCGATCATCCAATAACGTTATATGAGACTTTAACGCAGCAAACAAATTGCGAAATTTTCGTCCGCTTCCTTCCTTCTTCTTTAAGTTGATTAATTCCAAGCGTTTTATGATATTTACTATCTAAAGATTGAAAAGTGTCATTTGAATGGATTTCAATAAACAAAATTTTATTTCCCTTTTCTTGTGTTATCAAAAATTTTTCGGGAAACATATATCTACTTTATTTTCTAACTGTTAATCTTTTTGATAAAAGTCCATCACCTATCTAGCAAATTAGTCCAAATTTATTTCATCTGTAAATAATATTTTCCTCAACTTTATCTGCTCAATGTTTCATCGTAACATTTTTTCTTATAAAGCTTCTCTTCAAATATGAAGCTTCTCTTCCTTTAATCGACATGCTACGAGAGCATGTTAAAATTTTGTTATTAAGATTTAATCGTTATATCCTCCTTTCGATTCCAGATATAAGTCATCATCTTTCAATTTCCCTTGTTAAATCGACCTTTAGCTGGAAGCAAAAGCTATTATTACTTATTCCGAGTTTCTGAGTAATTCAAATGGTTTATAGCTGTAACATTTGAGCGCTAACCCTGAAACGATCATTCGAAAAATATTTATCGAAAGAGCAGAGAACAATTGTGTGGTGAGGCTGATGTCATCACTACTGTATTTGGTGACTTCCCGTTCTCTGGTCAATTAATCTTATTTTACCCTGTGTATTTTTGCATTCTGTTTTATAAGTATTTCACTTTATTTTTCGTATGAATAGCTCTAGGATTGAATAGATATGACATACTGAAGCTTTTTAAAAAGTAAATTATTGATAGCCATTCGATCATATCATTTGACACTACAATTGCGTAGGATTTGTACGGCTCAGATCTTCGTTCTCAAGCATTCGTTTAAATGAAAGACTGTTTGCCACTTCTGTTCCCCCTTTTTTTTAAAATATACCCAACCCATTTCAACTTGCTTTCCTATTCATCATTCTTTATTAGTTAAACCAGGATCACCTCTTACAAAATGGAATCCTGTAATAAATATTAAATAAACAATTGTAAAACTTGTAAAGCCACTTCAGTAAGAAAACAGCTTATAAACATTCTCCAGTCAGCCGTAATTTGAGTATTATAACAGAAGCATAACTTTCCATTTTTGAAATCAAATAACATATAACGTATACTTAGTGATTCGTAGTCAGTGGATCTCAGAAGAGGTAATTACTATCTGCGAGTTATTGTGCATTCATATGTAGTATTTTAAATGTTTCTGTTTATGAAATCTTATTGTTAATTTAAGTATTTTTTCAATCAAAACATGATTTAATCCATTTACTGGATTATTAACATTATGGAGAATATTGTAAATATTTATTATTTGTAAAATTTACTGTACTTCCCTGGATAATCATTTTTTTAAATAATGACTAAACGCTTTAACAATTATAATGTATTGAATGTGAACCATTATAACGTACTGATTGTGAACCATGTAATGTGTGCCTGGTTATCTAATTATTTCTCCCTAAAAGGTTTATAGAAGGAGTTATGTCTTATCTAAATGTCTTTTACTTTTAAATATACTTATTTAAATAAGATTGAGTTGAAATCACGACTAGCACATTTTTTAACAAGAACAGGTTTTGCTGTCATCAACATCCCTACTGGTGATTATTTATATCATCAATGATTTTGCTTAAGCAGACATTTCATAAGAAAGTTTCTTGTTATGTTTAGCGGTTTTAATTAATTTCAGGAAATCACTTTGGGAGATAATATGCCGCCAACTGTTAATCTGATGGAACATGATAAAGAGAGCTCTTATGGCTTTGTTTATGGCGTTTCTGGGCCTGTTGTAACGGCTGATAAAATGGCCGGTTCAGCAATGTACGAGTTGGTACGCGTTGGACATTCTGAATTAGTCGGAGAAATTATCCGTTTAGAAGGTGACTATGCTACGATCCAAGTTTATGAAGATACATCGGCGGTTGCAGTAGGTGATCCTGTACTTCGAACCGGTAAACCACTGTCGGTAGAACTAGGTCCTGGCATTATGGGTTCTATTTTCGATGGTATTCAGCGGCCTTTGAAAGATATTTTAGAGTTAACACAGTCCATTTACATTCCTAAAGGTGTTAATGTTAACGTGCTTTCACGAGATGCAGTTTGGGACTTTGAACCGAACCATAAACTTGCTGTTGGTGATCACATTACTGGTGGTGATACCATCGGTTTTGTACGTGAAAACGTTCTTATCAATCATCGAATAATGCTACCACCAACAGCATGTGGCACAATTACGTATATAGCAGCAGCTGGTGGATATCATGTCACTGACACTGTATTGGAAACTGAATTTGCTGGCGAAAAATCCAAATTCACAATGCTTCAGATCTGGCCTGTGCGTCAACCACGTCCGTGTGCTGAAAAATTGGCAGCTAATTTCCCCCTATTATGTGGCCAACGTGTTCTGGATGCGTTGTTCCCTTGCGTCCAAGGTGGTACCACTGCTGTTCCAGGAGCATTTGGTTGTGGTAAAACTGTGATTTCACAATCATTATCTAAATTTTCCAATTCTGATGCTATCATATATGTTGGATGTGGTGAACGAGGTAATGAGATGTCGGAAGTACTACGTGATTTTCCAGAACTAACCATGGAAGTCAATGGCGTTACAACATCAATCATGAAGCGTACAACTTTGGTCGCTAACACATCAAATATGCCTGTAGCTGCACGTGAAGCATCGATTTACACTGGAATTACACTGGCTGAATATTTCCGTGATATGGGTCTGAATGTTTCTATGATGGCTGATTCTACTTCACGATGGGCTGAAGCGCTTCGTGAAATTTCAGGTCGTCTAGGTGAAATGCCTGCCGATTCTGGTTATCCAGCATATTTGGCTGCTCGATTAGCATCATTCTATGAGCGAGCTGGCAAAGTAAAATGTCTTGGAAGTCCGGAACGTGAAGGATCGGTGACTATTGTAGGCGCTGTTTCACCACCTGGTGGTGATTTTGCTGATCCGGTCACTTCAGCTACTCTTGGTATTGTTCAGGTATTCTGGGGATTGGACAAGAAATTGGCGCAGCGTAAACATTTTCCATCAATTAATTGGCTAATATCATATAGCAAATATATGAGAGCGTTGGATGAATATTATGACAAAAATTTCCCAGAATTCGTTGCCTTACGTACAGCGTGCAAGGAAATTCTTCAAGAAGAAGAAGATTTACCGAAATTGTACAATTAGTGGGTAAAGCTTCACTGGCTGAATCGGATAAAATTACACTAGAAGTAGCTAAACTGATTAAGGATGACTTCCTGCAGCAGAATGGCTACACAGCTTACGATCGATTCTGTCCATTTTACAAAACAGTGGGGATGCTAAAAAATATGATTGCTTTCTACGATCTAGCAAAGCATGCTGTGGAATCAACGGCACAGTCTGAAAATAAGATTACCTGGGCAATAATTCGTGATCACATGGGTGATATCCTTTACGAGCTATCATCTATGAAATTCAAGGATCCAGTCAAGGATGGTGAGCAAAAAATTAAGAAAGATTATGATGAATTATTAGAACAAATGCAGACTGCATTCAGGAATTTAGAAGAATAAGTCATCTTTCAAAAAGTTTGTCAAATTTGTATAAGTTATTATAACATCTGATGAAAACTTCGGAGCACTGTCTTCAAAACGTTTCAGATTTTAATGAAAATATTTTTAAGTAAAATAAGTCAAAAGAATACAAAATTTTTTGATAACTTAAAAACCTTACTATATGTTTTTTAGTTTTGTTAATTCCAATATTGTATTACATTATCTGGTCAGCGAAGTATGTAGAATTATATGTAGTCTTTCGTTTGTTATACATTTCTAAGATTTTTTCGCAGTTTAAAATTATCAGTCTATTTTCTTTTAGTATTTTTCTCTCAGTAGAAAACTCTAATAAAAAAGGTAAAGCTTCCTAAAAACATTCGATTTTTAGAATCAGTGATTCAAGTTTTCGCTCCAATTTCTTCTAATTATTTCCTCATCTTTCACATATTGATTTCTCTCTTCTGATTCCCCTCTTCAAATTACAATAAAACCTGTGATAATTAAATATTTATATTAAGCAGTATTTTCAGATTTTCTAATATTGTTGTATTGTAGTGAAAATTAGTAATGTATTTAAAGTATCAACATAATTAATATAAATATGTATGTATAAACTGTTATATCATTTGGTTAGAATGCAGTTCATTAAGTGATTTAATTTATTATCCAGTTAGAGTTTTCAGCTCGTTGCGTATAGTTTTTCGAATTCTTAAATAATGAAGAGTTGTAAATCTGAAATTTGAAATGTGAAATATTAACTTACTTTTCTGTTCAAAGCTGATACATCGCCATTTTTCAATTTAATTTGTTGTTTGAATAAATCAGCCATTCCTACGAGCTGATGAACGCGATCCTAAACGAATAAAATAGTTGAAAATAATTAGTTGTGAATATAAGACAGATATGTTGTCGTTAAGTGAAACAATAATAGAACATACTGAGTAGACACTAATAAAAAGAAAATAAACCTTAGTCTCATCCACTTCTTCCTTCATGCTTTCAAATTCGGTCTGAAATGCAAACTATCTGTTGGTAACTAAACTTTCCAGTTTTCAGATTTATTTTTAAATAGTTAAATAATTCGAATTGTTTGAGCAAAATTCAAATATGACTTGCAAAAGTATAAGTGGACCCTTAAGCATAACTTACCAACTCTGGCAAAAATTTAAGATTTTTCTCGCCAAAATAAATGGAACCACCAGCACCGGCTATGAAGGATATATTTTTCTGTCTTCCAGCATGAAAATACATATTGCCATCAAGCATCAGAAGACGCGATCTGAAAATCATTTGAACTTTCAACGATTTAAATTATTTGAACATTCAATTTGAATTCGCTATCTCTTAGCTTAAAAGAAAGGTTCTGAGTTTTCTATTATGACAAATACACAGAAAATGAAACTTTTGCTTATATCTTCTTATATTTAGATTACATTAAATTGTGTGAAAGTGAAAGTATTAGTGTCACCTTGACTCTTCTTCATCGAACAGATTTATTTCTTGACCGGATTCGGATGAGCATGGAGAAAGAAACAGTATAGCGAATAACAACAAATCCAGACAACACCTGCTCAACCTTGCAGATTTCCACATCACCTTCAACATAATCGTTAAATCAGAAATACCATATTCTTGCAAAAATTAATTATCTTGACCGATTTACGGAACTCACAAGCATATAATAGAGATATAAGAGAAATAGAATAAGCATCATATGAAACTGCTCTTATAACTTGATATCATGATGGTTTAATTTACATTTTATATAAACTTTGAGGGGAAGGGTAACCAGTTCGATCGATAATCTAACTAGAGAAGCTAATATGATTGCAGATGATGACATTTTAATACCGATGCAAACAGTTAAGCGTTCAATAGTTTACAGTTATAATTGAATTTGGAAATGTTCAACCAATATTTTTGGAAAATTTCGAACATGATTAATCAATCTGCTATAGATTGCGTATTGAAGAATGCATTTAATCAATAAAATCCATCATTATCACATCAAAATATCTGATCATTTTTAAACTATGTCCAATAAGCATCAAAAATGTTGGAAAATCTGTGCTAAAAATTTACATTTACATTTTATATAAACTTTGGGGGGAAAGGTAACCAGTTCGATCGATAATCTAACTAGAGAAGCTAATATGGTTACAAGCTCGACGATCATTTTTGGTCATTTGCCGAAACATGTGAAATAATAAGAGTAGAATAATCAGCAAACTAAATCTCATCACCTTGCAGCTTTTAAACTTTTTTTTGTAGGAAATGCATTACCATGTCACCTAAAAACATAAGCTATGTCGAGCATGTCAGACTGACTGCAAGTCTAAATTGTGAATTGATCAATCAATCTTGAAATTTTGAACTGATTTGATTGCATAAGTTAAACTTCACAGATTGTAGAATTTCTCTGTCATTCTAACTCATTAATCGTAACATCCAGCTCATGGAGTGATTTTTAACTTTCCTCTATAACTTTGATTTTTTTGAGCAGTGTTTTCATCTACAATTCGAAATATGTTCCCATGAAAGAAATATGATGGCATGAAATGAAATTTATATATACTATATATGTGAAAGAGAACGAACAGGCAAGCAAAGCATAGATAGACAAAAAGATGATATTAAATTAAGGTTGTATTTCAGGTGACCTGGCAGTCTTTCAACAGAATACACCTTTTTGATTGCTACAAGTTTGAAAGCATACCATAGCCATATTCATTACTCACTTTTACATGTACATAATTGGAGAACTATTTATTGATGGTATGCTGAGGATGTCATACCTTTTACTGCAATAGTAGAATGGCTTGTACTTCCATTAGTTTCTTTCTCTACACTATCTTGAGTATATATCGTAATTATTTTATGCTTATTTCATTGAGCAACATGACAGTATATTGCATCAACGTTTACTAACACAAAAAAAAACTGATGACATTTCCTGACTGTTTGCAGTTCATAAATCAAATCAAATGTCAGGACAATAACTGCGTTGATTTTGATTTAATCTGTTTAGCCCATCCTTCATTAACATATCAATTACCTTTTCATATCTGAAATGATCATCTTTGCTTGAATATGTATGAATATGTCACATACATAGTTGTTGCTTCTATTCTATCTTCAAAATGAAAGAAGTAATGCTTTTATTGTTTTCTGTTCTACTGGCGACTTCCCTATTGATTCCTACCCAGTCACTATGGACATATAAAGAGTATTTCCAGCACTATAATATATAAGTCAGCTTATATTTTCAGTAGTTATCAATTAAAACACATTTTAGTTAATAAAATTTGAAATTAAAAACTTTAAGACTTCATATTTTCTCCAGTAATAGTAGATAGAAAATGAATACTTCTCAAATTTTACTTCAGTGCATTTTTGTACTTAATTTATTATTTTGATATATAAATCATTAAGAAGAAGCGAATTGATCGATACCTCTGATTCTATCATTTGACATTGACATGATATGAATGGATTTTTGTTCAGATGAGATTATTGGGAAAGTTTATTAATATCGTTGTTGATAACAATATGATTACTTTCGACTGTCAGGTAGAACTCTTTGGACTGGATAGATTGGGAAGTTATTATTTCAGATTTTAGTTACATTTTACATTTGCATATTTTTAGAAAATGGTGATAGCCGTGAATCTTTGATTCTCTTGTTTCTCTATTAGGATTGAAAATTTGAGTGTCGCATAAGGAAGCGATGATTCAACGTTGCTGTTTTGTCATAGCGGTAGGAACTGAATATTTGAAACTCAGTTAAACTTCATTGTATGATTGTTAATTTGAGACAAAATCGAAGAAAAAGAAGGAAAAACAGGATCTTCTGATCTGCCAGCATTTGTTATCTGTCAATTTGAATTTATTGTAGAACATCAAGTCACGATGTGCTCTTCATTTCTGTACGGATTGGCTTTTCCGATGGTACAATAGTTTGATGATAGATAATAATCGTTAATGTTTCAACAGGTGTATATAATGATCTGTGTGAAGTGACTAGACAAATTGTCATAATTATTTAGAAAAGAAAAAAAAAAGAAAATAATGTGTAATTTGTTCTGCAAATCTAAATTTGCTTCACTGTAAAAGAAATAATGCAGATTTACAGATGTTCTATTGCTATTTGGTGATCTCAATACAAATAAATTTTTTTATTATTTATTGCTTTCTGGCAGCAGTTTGTGGTATTCGAAAAATCCTTGACATCATTATGTAGTTGATAATGGAAAGCTACCATTTGTCAGTTGAAAACAACTCGTGGTATTTCATGTGTTTATTTAAAAGCTACCATTTGTCGTCAGTTGAAAACAACCCGTGATATTTCATCTGTTTATTTGTTATTAATTCATCCAAATGCTCTATTTTTCGTTCTGATTAAGAATTTTTTCATCTTTGATAAGTATATTGTAAAATAGTTGAAGTAAAAGGTGAAGTTCTTCATAAATCATTGGCTGTACACATATGACATGGTTGCATTATATAAGTCTGTTAATTAAGTTCATCATAATAATATCTTTGATATTGTTGAAATTTTGCACTAGTCAATAGATCTTTTGGAAATTTGCAGTTTTGTTGATCTGGAATTAAGCAAAGGCAATGTTGAAGAATAATAAAATCAATGTAAATTTTTAACATCATGGCAATGAAGATATGTTTTTCACAATGACATAATCTGAAAATCAAAAATAATTTTTAATTTTACAAATATTTTTGCTTTTTTGCTCTTTTCACCACTGATTTTATGTTGCAATGCTCAATAACTGAAGTTTATGGCTCAGTAACAAGTAATTTTTTTGCATTTTGTTGAATCACAGGCCCATATTTCCCGCCTGTTCATTTATTCAATTCTATCGAATTTTGAAAAGACAATGTATTCTCTCATATTTTCGACATAATTGAAACGTTGGTCAAAGAAAAGTGAAATCATTCAATTAAAATTTGGTTCATTATTAACTAATTATGAGCTCTGTTTGTTCGGAAATTTGGATTTTTTTATAATAGAGATCAAAAAAAATTTTTTAAGTGAATTAAAAGATTTATGATTATGCTTATAAGAATTGTGATTTAGTTGCTCAAAGAGCATTTTATATGATTAACTGTTATTTGATTCTATTGCACCGAAAATTTCTTAAAAAATCATCTGTTATATCTGGCATTCTTTTTCAATTCATCACTTATGATAAAACTAAACATCAACCAATTTCCTTTCCTATTAACACCTTCAAAAGAATTCCGAGATTACCATCCCTTATCTATATTTATTGTAAATCTAAAGTTTCTTGTTTTAGTCAAGCCATATGCGCAATACTTTAATCTTTGTTCAGTAGTTGATATCAAATACTCATAGTATCGCCCATTTATAATAGTATATATATAGATATTATGATATATATTGTATTTCACTGTTGAAGATGAAGTTTGTAATTGGAAACAAAGAAGGCAATTAGAATCGCAACATTCATTTACACTCATCATTAGTGAACAGTGTTCAGATTGTTTGAACATACTTATATTAAAATTACTGTCGGAAAAGTCGAAATAATTTTCTAAAATAAATTTCGTGTTTCAAAGTAATTACGCTATAGAAATCTATTCTATTTCGATCATTTGTCCAATTCATATGTAAATTCTTTTATCTTAAATATCTGTCTAAGAAATCATGGAACAGATATTATCAGGTGAAGGAACAGAGGAAACTCATAAAAAATATGGATAAATGAAATCTATTTTTAATGAAAGTTTAATTAATATAAGAATTCTCTCAAACAGTCGACTTTAATACAAAAATTAAGCAGAGCTAAGTCAAATTAAAAAAATTCTTCGTATCAATTGGTACCGTAATAGAGATTATCCAATTAATATTAAAACGATGGACTCGGAAAAATTCACAAAAAGATCAATTCTGGAAATTGCGCCTTCGGAGTTTGATCTATTAGAATTAATGGCTCCGATAATACAATTTAAATTATTTCTTCAAAAACTTATAAAAAAAAAACATTTCTTAGGACGAAATCATAAGTGAAGAAGATAAAAAAATTATGGAATGTGCTTACATCTAAATGCAAACGAATGTCAAAAAGTTAACACGATGCACAACGACTCAAATCAAAACAAATTTATGTCTTCACTAATCCATCAACTACGGCATATTCAGAGCTCTGTATGTGAGAATTTCAATGAAATTCAAAGAGATAGAACTTTTTTTGGTTTTCGCTAAATCTCTCATCGCGTTGACAAAAGATGAGAATACATCGATTAGAATTACTCGCAGTAGTCATAGTGTGAAAGAGCTGCCCAATTCATAATGAAACAATAGAAATTCAAAAATGTAAGAAAGATTTTGCGGACTGATTCTCAGTGTGCATTGAGTTGGATACAAAATCATTCTCGATTATTACCAACGTTTGTAGAATTCAATCGAAGAAGTAAGGAAAACGAAATTTTCATTTTGTTATATTCTAAGTGAACAAAAAAATCCACTCTATGCGACAACAAAAGAATTTTTGTCAAATAAACTCAAAATTTATGAAATGTGGAGAAAGGACTAGCTTGAGAAAGGGAAAAAAATCTAGTTGCCAGAATGTCCAAAATTCAAATTCAAAGAAGACTATGGAAATGAAAACAAAGAGGAAGGAAAAAACAAAAGGTAACCTCTTAGTTTCCTATCCAAGAAATAAAAATTTATCGATGGAATTATTTTAGTAAATAATTAAGATTATTAAGAACAACTGCATGGATCATTAAATTTATTAAACAATGACAAAAGAAAAAATATCATGGATACAACCAATGCTGATTGAGAATGATAGGCTTACAAGTAACGACTATAAATTTGCAGAATGGGTTTCGACAAGCTCAATCACAGAGATTAACTGAAGAACAATTAACAAATGGAATCTATGGTATATTGAAAATGAAAATTTATAAAGATCAAAGAATCGATTGGAAAATTCAGAATCAGAAGATGCTAGCAAATACCTTATTTAACCGAATTTCTCATACAAGGAAAATAGGAAAAATTATATCGTGCTGGAATTACGCACATTCTATTCGAGATAGATAAGACATAAAACAGAACAGAAATGGAAAGAATCATAAGCAAATGTATGGCTTGAAAACAAATGATTATCAGTCATATCTGATCTTCCGGAATCCAGGTCAAATACTCCAAAATTTTTGCTCAAGTTGGACTGTTCTTTCAGTTACTAAAAGGTGCGTAGCATTATTTATACTTTTCACGACAAGAGCAATAGAACTGGTGGAAAGTTTATTTGCAGAAAATCATTGTTCGACATGGATATCCAGAATTAGCTAGTACTAAGCGATAATGTTAATCACTTTCAACTGGTTTTCAAAGCTATTATTGAACAAAGTACTGAATAAGTAACCTTTTCGTTTTAAAAGGAATGATCAGGAAGAGTACAATTCCACGAGCTCCTTGGAATGAAGGAATTTCTAAGAGGCTAATGAGATCTATAAAAAAGGAATAAGAACGACTGAAGAAAGTTATTATGGGAAAGAGAATTGATAACTTTAATAGCGGAAATTGAAGGTATCATTAATATTCCACTAATTTACTTTTATAGTGATAAAAAAGAAAGGAAAATTAGTTTTAGTCAATGAATCGATGTTCCTGTGTTATATGGAAAGTTAGCTAAAATGAACGAATAATAAAGCATAAAGATCATGAAATAAGAAATGCCTTGATAGAAATGCCAAATGAAATAGATCGATAAATGTGCTAAATCTCTAGAAATAGCTACTCAATAAATAAATTAAACGAGAATTGAAGAATTTAAAGAACCTGCTGTACTAAAAAAAAGAAGTTTTACAAGACACAAATGCAACAGAAACAACAAAACAAATTCAGCAGTGAAAAGTTTATTTTTAATGGCAATAATTTCCATAACTCAATTAAGAATACCTAAATGGAAATTTAAATGGATCTCTGATATTCTGTTCAATGTATCAAGAATATGGAATTACATGACAAATATTCGAATTCGTGAATAAAATACAGAACATAAAGAGAACGGTAT
Organism: Dirofilaria repens; assembly: GCA_008729115.1. NCBI lineage: Eukaryota > Metazoa > Nematoda > Chromadorea > Rhabditida > Onchocercidae > Dirofilaria > Dirofilaria repens. The sequence goes on from SNRZ01000099.1 coordinate 222,621, forward strand.
TTACAAAGTCTATTTCAGATTACCGTTATCAGATAAAAGACTACCATATAAACCTCTTCTTACACCTGTAAAGAGTAAGATAATCAAAGGAAATTAAGTGAGTAATGTTATCTATTAGCTCATCGACCCTCGACAACACAAAATGGTATATCCATTCTATTCTACCGTCGATTTTTATGTAATAACCAGTATGAGATAAAATTTTCGTCCCTGAATTCTTAATATTTCAATATTTTTAATAATTCAAAGCTGCTATTCTCGGAGTATAAACCTTCAGTTGATAATTGAGATTGTCACGATTATATCTTAAATCGACCTCACTCACTCACTATCTCCAATTTCTTCATATCGTAATATGCGTCGTTGAGTTCGAAAATTTCTCGACAGCTTATTCGGAATGCCTTGAAATAACCTCAGCAGTACCAGAGATATCTTATAGGTTATCTATTCTATGATGTTTCTCGATTTGTTTTCGATATAACGAACTTCATCATAAAGAACACTAGCACCTTCAGCCTTTAACACTACATACAACTTTCAATCAAGTCATATTCGTTTATAATGTGATGGTTATAAATATCTGCACCTTTTGCATTTATCTCGTCCTTCAATATGTTTCGTACCTTAAAGCAAGTCTCTTCCAATAAATGAATAACAAACAATGAAATACAGGTTCATATGGTTGGCTTGGAACAAAATATCAATCGACAAAAATTTTTTAATCATGAAAGGAAAAACATATTTTTAATACGAAAGAAGGTTGGTATCTGATTTCTATTATATTGAGCACTGCGAAACACAAAGCGACAATTGCGTAACTCATACAAGTTTATATAGAAAAACTGAGAGATTCGAAGCACAAATATATGAAGTTTATGTCATTACAGACAAACTAAAAACCGTATTTTCTTTTTAATTATAAAAGTGACACATTAATGATTGCTAATCGCGAATTTATTCTTGCTGATTTGTTATTAACATGGAAATTTTTGAATAGAAAATTCAACGAAAAAGCGAAAAAGAAGACATATTTATAAAGTGCTACCTTCGTTTCAAAGAGTCAATTAATTATGACAAAATCAATCCCGGAGGAATTAAATGGTCCAGAAAATGTAAAATTCCAATATGTTTGTGATCGCTTAAGAAAAAATTAGAATTCAGCTATCGATGGAATATATTAAAGAAGTTTTCAAGATCGAAAAAAAATCTATTCTTATGAAAGGTATGTAAAGAAATACCAATTATCTAAAACGAAATTCCTTTCAATACTAAATTCATTTCCTTGAAATATTCGATTTTCGTCAGTTAGCAGTGTTGAAATAGTTCTCTAAAATAAAGCCTCAAAGCCGTAGAATTTGTTCCATCTGAATCGTTTGTCCAATTCATGTATAAATTCTTTTATATTAAATATCTGTTAATTAATTCATTTTAAATTCTTCGTCTTGTTCATCAGCTATCTCTTTTTGTAATTATCGCTTAACATCAGTAGTAAATTACGAACAACTAATTTGTCAATAATTGTTTCCTGTTTAATAAATTAGCTTCTGTATAATGTCTGCAATGTTGTAAATAACTTCCTGCATGAAAACCAAGCTTACATAATTACGTAATACTTGATATGTTGTAAAGTAATTTCTAGTATAAAAAGAAATGTTATTGTAAAAAGGGATCTTTTACTTTTTTTAATACGACTTTCAAGTCGATATCCTAACGATTATAGCTCCTTTATTTAAACCGATACGACGTTGCAAGTTGATATCTTATCCTAGACTTTGCTGCTTTATTTTTTCTACCAAAGATATCTCTTGTTTTATTTTGTACATTTAATCTATACTATCGATATTCTATATTGTATTATCATCGTGATTAATATGAATAAAGTTATAACAATTCATTCCGTTACTCGACTAATATTCTTTCCAAAACTTCTATTCCTTCATCAGGAGAAATTTTCACGACTAATTATTTCAATTTTCCGATATCTATTGACTTTCCTCCCATGAAATCTGAAATGAAATAAAATAGGCTTTAAAAAGTGGATATGATTCAAAGTGATGCAACATACGAAAGATTTTTTTTTATACTTGAAAATATGTTTCAAAATTAATATCGGAGTGCAACAAATAGGTATGATATAGCTGGATATATGTAGAAATAATTCGAATTTAACATCGCATTGAAAAGTATTGTTTGAAATTAATATTGCAAAGGAAAACGCTTTTAAATTTAATCGCAATAGAAAATATCTCTAAATTTAATATCGTAGTAAAAAACATCTTACAATACCATAAAACAGCAGAGTCATTCATTCACAATTCAAATTTCATCTACTGTATGAATTTTTAGTGTATATTATATTCAATAAAATTAGCCAAATTTTTTCGCGGAGCAAAACAGAGAAAACGATTTCAACATTTTTTATAATAAATTTTCTCAATAACTTCACTTCAGATATTTATCCGAAATTTTTTTTTAGCAAATACGAAACAGAAGACAAGAACCTAATAGCAATTAAATGAAAAAAATGAATAAATTGAAAAACAATAAAAAGTGCTCGAATAAGAGCGATTTAAATAAGGTTCATTAGGTAAGAAATATCGATAAGCTTTTGTTAACTGAGCAGAAGCCTATTATTTTTTGATATCAATACCAGAAGAGAGAGATAAACAAATTCTTATTTAAGGTTGTAGAAAAATAAAAAGAATAAGCAAAAAAAAACTTAAGTTGAAGTAACTTGACTGGGTAATTGAGTAAGAAGATTATTTTCTCTAAAATTTGATGAGAAAAGCGAATAAGAGTGAGAATAGAGCATTTTTGTACTAGTGAAAAAAAAAATAGTGGCTAAATATATTCGTTCAATTTGATTCTTACTTGACTTTTTTGATTTTTTTTTACTTAACAATCTTAAATAAGAAATAATTTTTTCCTGTATCTTGTCGATGATGCTTGCTATTATGAACTTTTGATGATAAATAAGGATAATGCTTAGAAATAATCAATCCCTTTCGAATATTATATTCTGTTCTATTCACTCATCACGTGTTTTAATCCTAAATTATATTTCTAAATTCATATGAGGATCGATAAAGAATTAGAATACAATAAATTTTTTAATGGCAATTAAAAATCAATGTGCTTTAACTTTTTTCGAGAATTCTCCACTCATAAAATTTTCATACAACAATGTGTTGTAATACAATATTAAGTTTTGATTAATTTCAAAAATTCTTCCCTTGTTTTCTCGTCTTCTCGAAAAACGCCCAACATAGAGCTCGTAATCGTAACTGCATTGATTTTTTGAACACCACGCATCAACATGCACATGTGACTAGAAGATTCACAAATTTTAAAGATTTGTAAATTTTTTTCAGAATATGTTTATTTACCATTGAATCAGGCTTGTGATCTGGAGAACTTTACCGTATACTTTATATTTGATATGTTTGTGCACATATCAAATTGCCTTTGATTCCAATCTTAGTATAAATTGTTACAATTATTTTGAAATATTAAAAAAGACAAAAATAAAAATATTTAATTATTGCAAATATCAAAATACAAACAAACCAAGCTTCTATAACCACACCAACACCAGTCGGTTGTATTGCTTTGGTCAGCGCTGCTGCTATTTGTTTCGTTAATCGTTCTTGCACTGAATTTTTGTTATCATATATTGTGTATCATTTATCATTATCGTAGGAATCACTTCGAGAAATATTATGCAGGATTTGTTGTTATAAAGCAGATGGAAAGTCAACAATTTATAGATTGAAAGAAATGAATTTTCCACTTAGTCTAAAAAGCTGAACATTTATTGACTTTTATTAATAAACTGAAATTTATTAGAATCAAACTGTACCTTGTAAACGCCGGCTGAACATTTCAGTAATACGGGCGATCTTACTAAGACCCAAAATCTTCTTGTTTGGTATGTAACCGATGTGCGCTTTACCATTGAAAGGTACTAGATGATGTTCACACAAGGAAAAAAACTCGATATCCTTAACGATGACCATGTCGTTGTGATCTTCATTAAACACTGCCCCATTAATCAGATCTATAAGTAAATTCTAGATAGTTGCAAAACGCTGCTCGAAATTAAATAATAGGAAACTTTGTTTCCCTTTGATCTTAAAAATCTGCTTGTCAAATTTTATTTATCCTCAAAACCATCTTATCATTGGAATGCCTTCGTTTGTAAGTTAGATCTCAAGAGAGACATTTTTCCCGTGTGGTGATTTTGCTGATACGAAAGTTGGAGATTATGTAAGGAACAAAAGCATATGTTCAGTAAATTCACCATCCAAATTGTCTTCATAGCCTTTGATGAAGAAAAGCATAGCTCTGGCTGCTCTCTCAGGAGTTTTTATCAATCCTGGACGTTTGCAATCATCTCCACAATGTTGGATAATAGTTTCGTAAGCTCGACATAAATTTTTGTACTGTACCGAAAACAACGATGTATGTTGCATCATATTATTATATTTAATGTCTTGCATTTGCATATTTTTATGTATTTTTCTTGGCTCTGAAAAATTTTTTAATTTTATGCGCAGTCACAGATCATTTGCAACGAATTTTATACGAAAAAGTGTGGAATGAGAAAAAGATAATTCTAATGAATTTATGACAGAAATAGTTGAACTTATTATTTAATATTTGATTTTAAAATATATAAGATCAGTTCCGAATGAAATATTACTCTTCCAGACCTTTTCGGAATATGGCTCTTAGCTCTCCTATCGATTTTCAATCAGATATTCCAAACTTGTGACGCTTGAAGTATTTTTCCTTTTCTAAAAAAATCACAACTCCTGCAGACACTGAGCTAACGGATGAATTTTCTTTAATATCATTGACAACTAACAAAGATTAAATTCTATTAAAAAAATTATTTAAGTTTTGAAAATTTTTTCATAAATGTTTGAATAGTTTTGAAAAAGTAAAAAAAAATGATTTTCTTGTACTGAAAAAAATAAAATAAAAAGAAAAAAGAAATCATTCTAAGGTCATGGCTATTTGTCTTTAAGAGACAGAATTAGTGTGAAAGACTTATATGAAGCAGTTAAAATACTTTTATTTGCTTTGACATTTCCTTTTTTCGGATTTGCAGAATCGATAGGTTGAGAATGATTGTTGAAGCCAATTTGATATATTCGAACCCGTTACTTAAGAATATATTCTTTTTTCATATTTTTCAAACCAAATATGCACTTTTTGCTTTTAAAAACTGCATTCGATTGTTTCGAATATTTTCGATATTGATGAAGGATACTATTAGAAAAATAAGCTTCGAAAGATTTAAGCACTTTTGGCTCTGTTACAGAAAAAGGAAATATTTATCGTTGTTACATAGCTAAAATAGGCCAATATTGTTGTTACATAGCTAAAATAGGCCAACTTTTACCGATTAGCCAAGGTCTATTGAACAACATAAATAATTGCAGTATGCTTATTTTACTCTCTCAATAAATGGTTCATTCTAAGCTAATGTAAATATGAATTAAAAACGACTCTAATATATGTGTACAAGAAATATAAGTAATAATTTGGACCAAAGATAAGTATTTTTTAGTTAGCGGTATTGTTACGGCTCTTAAATGATAGCATTTTATTGGCTTTTTATTGATTGTGAATTTGAAAACACATAAGTTATGGCAAGCAGAATATTAATGAAGTATATTTAATATGATATATGGGAAATTAAATAAAAAGAAGGAAAAGTTTGAAACTGAGTTAAAGGGACATAAAAGTGATACAGAAGGAAGATTTCACTCAATGAATGAAGAGACATTGAGAAGTTTAAAGCAATGAAATAGAGAAAAATTCAAATATGAAGCAAAAAATATGTACGCAAGTACAAAAAAAGTTCTAACAAATTTTTTCTTTGATAAAAAAATACCAAAAAACATTATAAATCAAAAATGATTAATAACTATTGCATTAAGCATTCGCAATTTCACCCAATCTTTTTTCTTCAGATTATTTGATGGCACATCTTCGTTTATCGTACGAATTTATTTATTATGAAGTGTCAGCAAGATATAAAGGATAAGTTATTTCATATGACTCATTTGTTTTCAGCGGTTCATTTTGATAGAAAGAATGCAAACTGTTTCTGATATTATCGCAACCGATTCAGGAGAGCCAAAAATTCAAGATGATAAGATCTAGCTCTTTTTATTCAGTAATTGTGTCTTGAAATGAGTTAAGTAAAATTGGAGTTACTAAGAAATTCTAATAGATTTGAAATTAATGATCAAATACAAATAAGCAACTAAGCATAGCACGAAGTATTTGGCAATCGAAATTTCCTTTGAGAAGCATGGAACAGCAGTTGAAATAATTCTATTGATTGATAAAAAAGATCACAGAATGAAATCGATGAAACTTTTTTTGAACAAAATTTCTATCTGATTGCTTCAGAATAGATTCAGGATAGTGTTTATATCCTTAATCTTCTATTTTTTTTTTTTGAATAATGTCTTCTATTATCTAGGCAATGAGCAAAGTTTATGCAAAAAAGCAATCATGCGAACTTATGCCAGAAGATTTGCACTGCTCGAGTCAACAGCGGTAAAATCACCCGACTCAGTGTTTGAGGATGATACTCTCAAAGAAGAACCTCAAATAAAAGAAGGCGAACTTACTGAAAGAGTTTGATTCTTTGTGTTTTTGAATATTGACAAAATTTCAAAGAAATTTCATAAATTAGAAATAACTTAAAACGACTAACTAGAATTGATATAATAACCAGATAGAAATCAACTGATTCAAATAAAATTAAATTTGAAAGACATTGTTTTATTGATGATTAGTTCTTCATATTATTAATGGAACTAAGGTGTTGCTTCCATAGAAAAATTCATGAAGCCAATTTCACTGAAACTTTTTCAAATTATTCAAAAGATTAAAATCAAGCTTACTTCAAAGTGATTTTAAAAAATACTAAACACAAGTAAGTGGAGCTATAAAAATAATTTTTTCCAGCTCTCTGATTTGACTGATAAAGAAGATAATGATCACTACCATACAAGATCGCATTCCATGAAGGTGGTTTTTTATTTGTTACTTTAGCAATCAATAAAATGATGTCTAACACTGCGAATAATAAACTATAGATAACATTATAGTCAATCATTTATATCTCATTATTTACTATGTTCAATTAAACGAGTTAAATTAAATTGAATTAAATTAAGCTAAGTGAAATTAAACAGTTCTAGTAAAGCTATTTATGATAACTTCATTTTGACTAGTCATTATATTTATTCTGATCATCATTTCCAGCTAATCATACCACTTCTAAAAGATCCTGTGTTTGGTCATTAACTATAATAAACTTTGTGATAGCACTGCTGTGTTTTATCATTTTTATCACTACGGCGATCTTCCTTATTGAAGTAGTCGATGTAAACAGGACGGTATTGCTTCTCACATGCTCAGCTCGTCATAGTTATTGTTTTAAACCATTAACCTTTGAAAGCTTCAAGAAGATTTATTTCTATGTTTTTTGATCAGTGATATACAAAAATAAACAAGAAATAAGAAACTAAAATATTTCATAGATGACGAAAATATCCAATCGTGAACAGCCATGTTTATACCAATGGAGTGAATGGGGTCCATGCTCAGAAACATGTCTATCATCTTCACGCTTACCCTCTCGATCACGACATGTTCTTAAGAAGAGCATTATCCAAGCTCATGGTCGTTTTCCAAGCTGTCCTAATAATTTGGAAACAATGGTTGAACATATGCCTTGCAATGTTTATCGGTGTCTATTAATTTTCACATTCATATAAAAATTCTCATATGTGAAAAAAAAATACTCATTTAAATTCTTGTAAAATTTCGTGTTTCTGTGAAAGGATTTTATAGGATAGAAACAGAATCTCGAGTGCCACGGAATGTAATAATGTATTTTAGATGTCCAGTGTTTCTTAGTTCCATTACTAACTGGACCAATGTGTCTACAAAGATCCTAATATTCTTGTAGCAGGTGGTTGCTATAGAATGCGGGATCTTCCTACTACGAATCAACTTATTTATATCGACACTGATGATATTGTACATGATTGTGAATGTCCCGATCATATTCTCTAAATACTTTTGTTTTTATCAATTCGTTTTATGCACTATTTCTGTGATAAATCGTTGATAATGAAATAATTATCAGCTATTTATTAGCGAAAGACAATAGTTGAGAAGAACTTTTTATTTGTATAAGACGTCAACGGAGAAAAAAGATGATTTTGAACTGTCTGAAATGAACCATTCATCTAATAAAAACCTTTTGTAATTTCTTTTTTAGTAATACTAATTTCTATTATTTTCTCCCTCTATAGTCGGAAAGTCAGATAAATCTGTAGAAATATGCATGCGTTGGATTCTAAAACGAGTAATTTTTCAAAAATTGTGAATGTTATATTTCGGACTTCCCAAAAATTCCAACTACAACTACAAATTTCGTTTCTCAGATAACTTTTGGTCTAAACAGAGTAGAAACATTTTCTGAAGCAAAAATTTGCTTTTTTGAATGTCCTCGAGAAGTAGTAAAAAAGAGACGAATATCAAAGAAATAAAAAAAGTCGAAGAAATTCTTGAAAAATGTGAATAAGAAATTCACTAATACTTCTATCCTAATCGCGTAGACTATGTATGACCTTACAAAAATCTTTATTATGGTTTTTAAACATTTCTTGAATGATTTGGAAATGATTTCTGATCGAATTTACTTAAACGTGAAAAAAATCCTTTTTTATATGTCACAATAGTTTTTTTTAAATTTATCATTTACATTATGTTTCAGCTAACAATTGAGTACTAATTTTATGCAAATTCATCCGTTCAATTATTTTGAATAAATAATATAAAATCTAATGAAAAACTAGTAAACGCATTATTTTTGACCAGCTGTCTTCCAGAAAAATGGTAACTGTTGCTAAAATGGATTCGATGCGTTCACAAGAACCACAGTTACAGGAGAATAGTACTTATAGATTGTTCTTTGTTTTATCAAATATAGAAATCATGTTTTATATAATTAGAAGAAATTTAAAACTGAAGTTTAAAATTAATCAGAGTTAAAGTTTAAACTGAAAACATCAACATGGAGAATATAGCGATCTAGCAAAAACTTTGTGTTATTGATGCTATTGTATATCGGACACATTGATCGGAAAAAGTCGCACAGATATAATAAGTTGCATATAGGAATGTCAAAGAACCAAATAGCTAAAAGATTTTATCGAAGTCGAAGAGATGTAATCAGTTGTACAAGAATGTCATAATGTCAGGTAGTATGAGCATGGTTTCAAAGAAATCAACGACCCGAAAGGATGGATGTGCTTATCGCTAAAATATTCCGGTCTAAAAGTAAACGGAATTAATCAATCATAGGACGACAAGATGGAGCTCAAATAAGGACAGGGAGTAAAGGAAATTTAAAGATCAGAATGTTGCGGCAGTTCAGTTGAAATTTAGTTCCATGAATGATTCGACTGCAGCAGATGAAGCAGTTCGACAGTTTAACAGCACGAACAACAGTTCAGCAGAAACAATAACAGTGAAGCGAAGGGAAAACCCACAGATGCGAAGGAAAATTAACGATATCGTAGTGAGCATTCGGAAGATTGTCCTCCGCTTATAACGTCTTCATTTATTTCGCTTCCTACTATTATATAGGTCGATATTGTATAATATCATATAGGACCAGTAAAGAATAATTAGCAAGTCACAGTAGTTAAGAATCAAACTAAAAACAATAAGGACTTTTTCTGAAAATTTCTTGACAGCTTTTTGAACTTTCCTTAGGATTGAATTTCGTCTAATTCCATTATGTGATTTCATGATTGATTAATCTTACTTATTATAAATCGAAGTTTTAGGTAGTAAACATTTCCTTTGAAATAATCTTTGCTGTATTCTATTTAATGTTTTTTAAATATATGTTCTATTTGATCTGTTTAATATTCCTGTACAAATTGATTATATCTTTTCGGCTTTCACCGACACAAAAAATTGCATCGATCGGCTTCTCATAAAGAAGAAAAAGTTGAATTAATTGAAAAAAAATTGAATGCGAAAACTGAGAAAGCATTGGTATTTCTTTTGTCTTCTACCAGCCATGATAAATTTCTAGAAGATGAACAGAAATTGCTTAATGTGAAAATCCTGCATGAATATGTGCGTAAATCTGCGTTATCCAACGATAATGCAATATTACCTTCCCAAAAAGAAAATGAACAAAGAACTCTTGATGAAGAACCTGAAATAAAAGAAGGTTATTTAACACAACAGGTAGCTTTTGAATTCATTAAATACGCGTAGAAAAACATGTACCGAAAGCTTCATGAAGGCTGTGTGAAAGTCATATGAAGAGCATACTTTCAAATTTTGAAGATTAAGAATTCGTAAAAATGATTTTTCAGCTGTCTGATGTGACTGATTTAGAGGAAGATGTTGCCTCTTATACCTCACCTTTTTCACACTATATATATAAGGTGATTAACGTATTTGTTTATTGATTATTTAAGCATCACTCTCTCATTTGCTTTACTCAACAACATTACTTATTTTGATAAAAATTGTAATAAGTAATCAATCTATACGATTGTTTTGGTTAGTATCCAAATAAATTTGTACTGCTAGATTTTTCGTGGACAAATCAACTATTTTGCTTTAAATTTTATTTTTTGCAGCGGATAATGCGTGATCCACGCATACGAACGCTAGCTGCATCGAACTTCGTAATAGTTTTAATATGCTCTTGCTTATTTATAGCTATGATAATCTTTCTGGTGAAGGCATTGGCCATCCATAACATGGTACCTTCTAATTACTATTTAACTCACTTTTGAAAAACTGGAATTAATTTAATATATATATTTTTTTAATTAGTTATCGATTAAGATGAGATGAACGAAGTCTGTGAGTTGCATGAAAATAGCAAACTTCCAGTTTTCGCCCTTTTGCTTGACTGCATATATACATATAGAAATGAATGTAATGTGTGTTCAGAGTCATTAATAATCACCGAAATCTGATATTAACTTGTTATCACAAACTAAAGGTAAATTTTGAAAAATACTTCGATTAATAAAATAATGCATTAAAATAAACATCTAAGTATAGAAGAAATAATGCGATTATATTTTCATCTAAGCGATTTTATTTTCACTTCATCAGTTTCTCATAAGAGAATTTGAAATGAATGACAAACTTGCCAGGTAGTGGAAATCTCGGAAAGTGAACTGCCATGTATGTACCAATGGAGTGAATGGAATGCATGTTCAGAGACATGCATGAGCACTTTAAAAATGCCTTCCCGATCACGTCACGTCCTAAAAAAAAGCATTATTCGTTCCCGCGGTAGATTCCCGCCTTGTCCTGAAAATTTGGCAACGATTGTTGAAAGGATGCCTTGCAATATTTATCGGTAAGGGCTTTTTTTTTTTAAATTCTGTTCTTTCAGTATTGACATATTGCTAAAGTTAAACTCAATATTTCTTATCACCTCTAAATTAAATAAATACTTATCATTGCAGATGTCCAGTCAATCTGAGCTCAATCAACGAATGGACTCAATGTTTCTACAAAAGTCCAAGTAAAGGTGCGTTAGGCGGTTGTTACAGAATACGTAATATTCCAACTATTAATCAGCTCATTTATGTCGATACCACAAATGTTACGGAAGATTGCGAATGTCCCTCTGTTATTTTTTAAGCTTTCGCTTGTTCCCAAGCATATATATGTGTATGTCGCACTCGAAAAGTCTTTCGATAAGTAAACATTTCATTAGAGCATATCGTTTATGTCATTCAATTTTTGTCTTTGATTGAAATTCGTAATTTCATTGCCAGTTCAGATCTATTGCTTGACTTTTAATCCTAAAAAATATAATAAGTATTTGTATCCAATAATATATCTTTATTGAATATTTATTATTCTTTTGTACCCTGTTCAAAAATCGTTTGTGTTAAACCCAATCTTTAGAATGCAATGACAACTGAATGTTAAATAAACCAATTTCTCTTTATAGTAGTCCAAGCTGAAGTACAATCGAAATTAAAATCTTTAAGTGACCGGTGAACATTTTATTCATCAGTTTGCTTTCTTTTAAAGAACACATTAGATCTGGCTTCAATTATCTACGATCGAGTATGTTTAACCATCATTGGTTTCTATCAAAAAAAAAAGGAAAAGAAAACTTTATCGAAGATAGAACAAAAACAAAAGTTCACATAAGAAATAACATCAAATTATCATTTCTACCAGTAATTCTGGTTGTTTCCGGTTGCAACCGTAATTCGCATGTGCTACCATAGGTTCCGTTGGGACAAGTTCGGCATTCTACTAGTGCATCTCCGTTTATGAAGCAGCCTCCTCCATCTCTTCAAATTCATTTGTATTGAAACTAATAAATATGCTTGTTGGCATATAATATTTTTGCCATACATTTTCAATTTTAGAAATAAAAAAAGGCCAGAATGAAGTATTTCTAAAAGATATATTTCAAACAACAATATAGTGTATATGTAACAGTAAGAGTAACTTTAAAGATATTCTCGAATCTATTCATATTTCTTAATGTTTCAGTACTATAGGGTCACATAATAAAATTCAAAGCAAGCCACAAAGTAATTTTCTGTTATGGCTAAGTTTTAAAACATTGGAAGAACACAAACAAAATCTAATCGGCATATATTTAACAACTACGTATTTGTTTGCATTTATCAGCTCTTTTAATATAAGTAAGACCAGAAGATGACATATAATGGATTAATTAATTATAAGTAAATTAACTGTTTCTAAGTCAAGGCTTCTAAAAAGAGTGAGCAAATCATTTGCTATTGAAACAATAACTGTCATATTAAATATCTCCTGAATACTTCTTTGTCTTCTTCCAAACTTAGTTAAAAAAGAAACTCACGGGCATGGGCACGGAATACAATCTTCTGTTGTGCCTTGTGTCGCATCACCGTAAAAACCTTCTGCACAGTTCTCACACTGATTTCCAGTCGTGTTATGCAAGCAGGACTATAATGACAAAATATTAATTGTGTTAAGATAATTATCTGAAAATTAAAAACTTTAACAGTGCTCCAAAGGGATGCTTCCGGAAGATGCGATGACTACTGATACATTGCACTGATATATTAAGATTAATTGCTTCTTTACTACAAATACAAAAGTGTATCCATTTGTAATGAATACGCTTTTGAGGTTGTTCAAATTATAAAAATTTTTCATATACTATTTTTAATAATCTGTTTCATTTTTTCAGTTTGATCCTTTTGGTCTTTCCTGTTCTTGGAGACAGATCAGTGAAATGATTGATTCATTTAATTATTTGGAAAATTTGATGAATTTGCCACAATAGGCAGGCAATCAAATAGCATCGTTCATAAACGAATGTTAAAAATGAAGTGATAAAATGATTACAAAACATTCGCCATTCTCATTGCATTGCGAGGAATGCTTATTGCATATACATTCTGCAAACTCAGTGTTTCTCTCAGCTGCTATGCAACCAATTTCGCCCATTAAAGCACTACCTTCAAATCCATCTAAACATCTGAAAAGACCTCGCTGAATACCATTATTTAATTATCTGCAATTTGTGCATAGCAATAAAGCCGTGAGCCTGAGAATATGCTAGATGCAATGATGATGACGACGATGATGATGATGATGATGATGATGATGATGATGATGATGATGATGATGATGATGAATTTTATCTCAATTATTTTATTACATTTATTACAATAAATTATGGATGCTTATTCCAAATGATAGCGGTTTTTCAAATTAGGATTGCTTGATTCATTATTTCGTTTATGCTTGCAGGGGTCGGAATCACAATTCAGAATTTAAACTATGCAAGAAAATCAATGTTCAACAAATAATTTTCAATTTTGAGTTAAGCCTCCTAATTTCATCATCAACAACTATATCCTACAACCAATATCTTTATGAACTTACTTTTCGCATTGTACTCCAAAAGTATTATCAGCGCAGTTCAAACACTCATGCGTGAACGGACCGCAAATAGATGAATGACCATTGCAAAAGCAATCGCCCTTATAGCCAAGGTAAATTCGATTACAAATTGGAATAGATTTTCTGAAATACGGATAAACAAGATGAAGTCAAATATCTCGAAACTGATTGATTTAGAAATATTTAAATACTGATAAGAGCTTACCCGGCTTTTATTCGATTTTTTTCATCTTTTATTTCAGCAGCATATGTTGCCAATTCAGCACTGAGCATCTGTGCTGTAAAGTTTCCATCCCATCTGTGTTCTTCCAACTTCTGTGTTTTAAAAATTCTTAAATTATCGAAAATCGCAAAAAATAACAGAATTTTTTAATGTGAAAAATGAATCGAAAACGTAAAAAAAGAAATAGAATGACTGCGGAACTATTTTTTGATTTTAAAGAATTAGAAAATATTCGTATAAAATTATTTCATAAAATTTTATATTCCATAAAATCCCATAAAATTTTACAGTGGCAATTTCATTGCCAAACATCCGGCGTACGAATCGTTTACATTCGGATTCGATGATTTTTTGTGCGTTCATTTTCTTCTTATGTTCAGCTTTTTCATAAAATTCAAAAATGCGTTCATAAACTACATCATCACTTATATCACCATCATGAATCAGATGACCCAATTCGAACTTCTGAAAAAGAGCGATAATGAAGTCACCTTAAGCAGTATTTAGATTGTTTTTAATATCTTATCTCTTGAGTTTGTTAGCCTATAAGAAATCTAATAGTTATAAAACTCCAACTTAAAATTTTATTTATCAAAATTTTAAACTCCTTTAGAAATTAATTGCACATCTAGATCTAAATGTTGAATTTTATCACGATGATGCTAAAAGAACAAACTTGATCGGGAGATAGCCACGACGTTAATTCTCCAAAATCAAAGCTTTCGATACCATATATTTTCTGACAAAAAATGCCTGTTTGATCTGCTTCGGTGCGTTGATTTTCATCTGTCAAATTTTCTATCAGTTGAGCAAATTTAGTTACTAACAGTTCAACAGAAATTGATCCTTTATTCATGAATTTGAGCAGTTCAAGTCCATCAGTTCCGAAAAGTCGCTTCACTCGATTTTGACAAATCTGTTTTAATTCTCTGAAAATCCCCATAATGAATAAATAAGGTTTTTCAGATTTCCGGTTAAAATAAATTTTAGTGATGTTCGATTTATTTTTATGTATTGTATTATAATTCGAAAACTTCTGTTTTTCTGTATCATACTGTTATACTTATGAAAGTTCTTATTCCCGATATCTTGTCCTAATTTTGATTTCCGAAAATTGACTGTTGATCAATCTGACAACAGATGTCTGAATATTAAAACTGCATCCCTGCTGAATCAAACTGCTAAGATCGCAAAGTATATTTGTCGATATGGATATCATAAAAGCAAGCATTCTAGCCAAGGAATTCGAGATCACGAAATATATTTAGCAGACATTTATTTTAATCATCGATATTATTTTTTGAACAAAACATAATTTTTTAATTTATCAATTTTTCTAAAAACATTACTCGGATACTTTTTCTTGACTTAACGAATCGAGATTTTCGTAATAATTTAAAATTTTTGACAAGAAATTTTCGTGTCTTGTTCCTTCTGTCAATATTGTTTCAATTTCGCTTTCCTGAAACTCGTTTTAAGATTTTTCAATAGCATGTCATGTTCAAACTAAAGCAATCGAATTGAATAATCTTAAAATTTAAATTTTACTTGTTCTCTAGTAAACCAATGAATTTTTTTGACGAATAAATTATCCTCATTTATTTTTCTTGGATATCGTATTGCCGGTGATCCATATATATTATAAACTAGCTTGCAGGTTGGAGCAATCTGAAATTTTATTTGCTGAAAAGAGCGATCTGGAAAAGTTCTAAGATTCAGTTTTTTAATTTAATATATGAGGAATCCTAATCCTTGCATTATTTGTGTTGGATAGTAAGAGCTAAGTAACTCCTTAAAATTTTGTTTATGATTGAGCACCATTTTCTTAACATTCTTATTCTGAATGAATTTTCTTGAATGAATTTCCTGCTTTCCAAATTAAATGTTTACCATATCAGCATATTTTTTATTCGTTTTACTTAATCGCATATAAAATTGATTCAATTTTTCGTTAATTTCTTCCCCTGTCCGACCAAAGTTATACATATCGGCAATTAAATCATAATTCCGATTGCCCAAAATTACTCGCAATAATTCACTGCATGTTTCTCGAAAACTTCGTACTGCCTATAAATTATAAGTTGAGATGTACCATTTTAATCATTAATCAAGATAAGCGAATATAAATCAATCTTTTGTTTATTCATGGATTTAAATAAAAGATTTATTTACTAAAGGAGAGAAAAACGTTTTAATGCAACTTGATGAGATAAATTTATGTATGTTATAATTCTGCACTTAATTTCTGTTAAATTTTAAAATACAACAAAGGCGTATATAGATTCGATCATCAGAGCTGATGACTAGTTGATGACTATCATTATTATTCAGGTCTAACGAGAGGAGAATAATCATGATAAATATAGGATAGTATTAATATATATTTGTCTGTTAAAGACTAAGTTTCAAAGAAAAATAGATAATAGTATGAAAATAATTAAAAAATTAATTTCTGGAATTGACGAAGAGAAAATCAAATATAATGCTATTTTAAAAAATAATATTTTAGAATGAATTAACGACGAAATAGTGATTTTTAATTTTCTTGCCATTTAATCGCATCGAATAAATTAAGCTTTATAAAGATATAACAATTAGATCATTTATTCACCTGTTAGTTTCCGAAGAGAATATCGCTTTATCACAGAACTTTTATCTAAATTACTATTATTTAAATTTATTTTGACCATGTCAGCAGTATACATAGAAATAATTTAATTCTTATATTTTATTAGCGATAGAAATTCAGAGATATATAATTTCTCGAAATATAAACTTCTCGAATTGTAAAATCTCAAACCCACTTTTTACTTACCATCTCTCGCAATCCGCCATCAGTCACGAGTAATTGAGCATATGTTTTTTCTAATACCAGTGCTATGTCATTTGTTGCTTTAAACAACTTGTTTAACATATTAACCTGCTCAAGAGTTAACCATTTCCACATATTCAAATTACCAATTCCTTCCCACTTTTCGTTTCTTCCTTTTTCTGTAAATCTGTCGATCGGAACAACTAGTACCACATCTTCTCCTATAAATGATTTAAAAAATTTTTTGCTAAACTTTTAAAAAATTGGGAAATTTTGTTTGCTAATTTAAGCAGAGTTCAGAGGGCGATAGTAAAAAATACATAACTATCTCGATGATATTAATAGTTTAACCCCTAATGCATAAATCGAGCTCTAGTTCCTTTTTATTTTCTTTTTTATATTTTGCATCAAATTGCAGTCAGGAGTAGTTGAGCATATGTTTTTTCTGGTACCAGTACTATATCATTACAACATTACGTGTTTTTTGTCATGTAAGACAAAAAATTAGGGAAACCAACTTTCATCTGCTTCGAAAGTCTGAGATTCCATCTGTCGAATTGCTGGTGTTCGATGCTCAGCTTCTACAAACAATTTGTCAACCTGGTCTTGAGCAGCCAATGATATTCTTCGCAATTCATTTCGGAGCTGTAATGATTAGCTTTGGATATTAGCAAATCTATTTTATAAGTATGGGGATGTGTTCTTATCTTTCCAATCAAGATTTAAGATTTAAGCTCATCTTTGGAAAGATTAAAAAAAGTCCATAGTTAGTTGTTATCATACACATTTCAATTTTTTTTCTATTTATCACTCGTCTATGAAGATACTAACCTCTGAACATAAAAGTAGATGAAGCTTGTTGAGGAAGCATAAAAATCAATGTTGATAGCATAAGGATTTGAGAAAGCGAAATATTTTACTTCTGACATATGGAGAATAATAATAATCGAAGATAATTCAATGTTGGAGATTTCAAAAATTGGAAACAGATGAAAAGAAACGAGAAACCATAGATAGTAGAATAAATGTCTGCATCAATAAGAATGAGAGAATTTTGCTGGATATCTTGAATATCAATTTATTTACCTGTTGTTAATTGCTCTCATTAATGGAAAATTAACATTTAAGAACTAATTTTTTATCTTATTAGGCTATGTATGCATTTATATCAAGCAAAGAGAAGAATTGGGTGTTAATTTCAAAATTTTAGATCAATTGAAATAGTTAACTTCAAACTAAAATTATTTTTATATTATAGCCAAAAAAATATCATGAAATCTATCTTGAAGTAGTATGCTGAAGTAGTATATTCAATTTTTTTTCCATTATAAAAATCATGCATAAAACATTTTACACATTGACGCAATTAAAACATATTTCAGCTTCAGCCAATCGTATGAAACGTTTTGAACTTAATTAAGCATATCGAGCATTTTTGATTACGCCAAAGAAATATGAACAATGGTTGCAAGATTATTCATGAAATTGTGATATTGTTTTACTTTTATTAAGAAGGATTTTGAAAAAAAATAAGATCAAAGTTTTGCATATCCATATGCATGTTAATTATGTTTAATTTTTGTTTTTCCCATTCAAAGATTGGCTAATTATATTGCTGAAATTTTGATGACTATTTTGTGAGTGAAATGCAATTTGAGCATAATCTGAGAATTTTAGAGACTTTTTTTTGAAAAGAACATTTTGAAAACATTAACTATTATTGCTAGAAATTATTGTTCGAAAAGAACCAAAAGAAATGAGAAAATGAAAAGCAATACTAAATTTGAGATGGTGTAAGAGAAAAATGAGAATTTTGATGATGATAAACTGCAAGCTCTGTTATTCAAAATCATAGTTGGATTCAAAGATTTTTTCTGGCACTGTCCAAAAGGGCATGATTCATTTTGTTAATAATTGTAATATACCACAAATTTGATGTTTCCACTCAAAATTTTAATCTAAATCAAAACAAAGTAACAATTTCGCAGAGAAATTTTGTCCAACTTAAAATCTAGGAAAACGATTAACATAAGTAATTTTTCTCTATAGTATTTTTATACTATAGCAATAATGTTTGTCAAATAAATTTATACTATAAATAATTTAGATAGAAAGTTTGCTGAGTAAAATATTCCATTTGAATTAAAAACTAATAGTTCTCAGCTATTTAATAATTAATTTCAAAAGATTTTTTTATTTTTTAAGATTATTGATTGAAACTTGATGATTGGTTTGTTAAATGAAATTTATAGCACTTCTTTGATCATATTTTATTTTTTCTGTTGAATAATTGATCAATTGCTTTTGTTAGTGTAATAATGAGATCTAGTAATTTCAATAGTTAGTAAACTAAGTTTAAAGACTTTTTTGAAAATTCGACTAGGTTTTCGAGAAACAAACTAACCGTAATAAACTCAGGAAAAAGGCACAAAACGAAGAATCTTAAAGGGAAAGTCCACATGCTTGTTGTAGTTGCTGCCGATAATACTTCAGATTGAATTATTGTTTACAAAGAATGGGGAAATTTTTGCAAAGAAAGAGCTCGTGCTCCAGCCCATTTATTATGTCACCATTTCATCTTCCTACAAGTCCCAAGGATTCTACGGTAAAGCACTCAGAAATATTCGTAACTTTCAAAATGAAGCAGCTGACGCACACTGATATTATAAATCCAAATCTATTATCATTCGAAATTTCTGTTTTTCGAGAAAAATTTTTTCGAGAGAATCTGCAAATTTTTTCCCTTATATCAATAATGTTAGGCCAACTCCTTAAAAGATTTCTTCAAATCTTCTCATCTCTTTCAGTTTATGAATCAGATCAATACACTGTCTCAAATAAGCCATAAAAAAGACTATCAGCATTAAGTTCTGGAGGTTTAACAACATAAGATTTGCAATCTAAGTCTGAATTTTAAATCAACAAATTTTGCACAATTTTTCGTCAACCATTGATTCAGAATTGCTTACTGGACAGTTTTTTAATAAATATGAAGATCTAATTTCTATCATTTATTTCATAACTGCTCTACATTTTTCCAATTTCTCTCTAGTATACTTGCAATCAAGAAATTATAAAAAATTCCTCAAAAATTATACAAAATATCTCTTCATTCCGTTTCGCTTTTAAAGAAATATTATATGAACTGAAATTTAAGTATGATATTTTTGACTCCGGATATTTATTAATTTATTTTGTTGAATTGCATATTACATATAAAAATAGTTACGCAGAAAAAACTGAGTTCTAATTCAATTTTAAAATCTTAATTACAACTTCTACACTGCAGTATATTAACAAATTTATCAAACAGATGTCATGAATTTTTTCAGTTGACAAATGAAATTTAAACTGAAACGTGATCATATTTTGCTGATGATTTAACTTTATAACTGTTCTGATACAAAAGACAGAACGAACAATTTTGTCCAATTGGTGGAAAACACTATAAATTTATAAAAATTATCATTTTTTTAAAAAAATGATAAGCTATTTTATTTTTAAAATTAGCAGGTTTCAGAGCAACTTCAGGAAGGTTATTAAATTGCTTCCAATGATCATAGCAATCACCACATGAATAATAACTTCAGTTATGCTGAAAAATATTCAAGACTTTTTCAGAGATAAGTATAATGTAATTGCAGGTGCAATAAAATCCAGATTTCGTCAACTTAGAAACTGAAAACAATAATCAAACTAATTCATTTGAATTAATTTATTCAACCAAGAAACAAGAAACAATCAATAATAGAGGAAGGAGTACTTAGGGCTTGGAACAATATGGAAATATAAGAGCAAAAAAAAGTATGCTAAGCAAACGTCTTAAAATTATCTTAAATCTTGTATTTAATCATTCAGTTATTACGAGAATATTCTCTGCAAAAAAAATTCTTATTAAGGTTAAAATAAGTACAATGAGACTTTAATTTTCATACTTAAAAATTTTTAATAAGCGAGATTATTTCTTCAATAATATTTTTCAAATATTGTTCAATAGGACAGACAGAAAAAACGCAATTCATTGAGTAAAAACATAATGTAAAGGACCATTTTTTATTGTTTAGTAAAATTACTTCTAACTAATTGCTATAAATATATATTAAATAATATGAAACAATTTCTCCGAACTTCGCCTGTTCACGCTAATATTGTAGAGATACAAGCACGATATCGCGTAATTTCTAGCCTGATTCTTCTCGGATTCATAAGTCATGGAATCGATTAATAAAGTAATTTCCTCTTCCAGCTTTTTGACAACTGTATCACTCCGTATCATAACATTCAGCTCATGAGTTTTCTTTTCACCACCAATTGCTTTGAATAATTCGTGACAACCTCGCACTAATGACTCTGTCGCAGATTTCTTTGCTTCATCGCTTGCTTGCACTTTCAAAAATTCGGAAATTTTGGATTGAATTTCCACACTATTTTTTCCTGCAATTAGCCTTATCACGGAATTTAACATTACCAATTTCAAATTTGCAAATGTGTCTGTCCATGAAAATTACTGGTAAATATAATATAAAGAATTAAGGAAGAAATAATTCATTGTGCGAGGATATCTATAAATAACTTCATATAAATTATTAACTATTAATCTGTTTTTTATTCAATGGTTAAATAACTTTACTGAAAATTGAATGAGACAAAAACTAGCCTTTAGCCTTCACTTTCTTGATTTTCTCATCCTGTTCTTCAGAAAACCACTTAAGATGCGTGTGAAAGTAATGCTCCAACGAATGCCCATTATGTTTTTGATGATAATGAACGAAGATTTTTTGGCAAATTGGGCCATATTCTCTTGCTTTCCCTCTCCTGTCTTTTTCTTCAATGTTATCAATTATTGCATCGATGCTGCTTCTAATTTCATCAGTAACATCAATCGATTCACCTAATTTCTCATCACCAAAAATCTGCACAGTCAAATGGTGACATACATCATTAAAGAATTCAGCCATTTCTATTTTAATTTCTTCACTTAAATCATCATAGAAATGCAATATTTTTCCTCGAATATCAGATTTGGATTTGTTTTCTTCCATCATCCTTAACAATTCATTTTTCTGTTCATTCGTGAGCCATTTCAAATCCATTTTGAAGAACTCCCCTAATAAATATTCATGATATATCAATGCAAATATTTTTCTGCATCCAGATCGGTAGATTTTATTTTTTTCGATCTCGCCCTCATCTGTTATTTCACTCATCATTGCATCAATTTCTGCTTTAAAATCATTCACATCTACAATCGAATTTTTCATTTCCACTAATTCATCATAGCGATCCCAGCAATAACATCTTTCAAAATTTGTCGGCAATCATCATACAATAAATCAGTGACACGCTGTTTTGCTTTGATGGATAATTCATCATAATAATGAAAAACCTGAACAATCATGTCAGCCTTCGATTTCCCATTTTCCGTCGTTTTTCTTAGTTTGTCTATTTTTGATCTTCCTTCTTTTATTTTTTTAATTTCATCTTTCTGAGCATCCGTAAGCCAGCTCAGATACGTTGAAAATAGCTTTCTAAATTATGATCATTCCGCTTGTGCCGTTCATGTATTACCGCAAAGATTTTACGGCACACAGGAGCATATTCAGCAATTTTTTCCTTTTTATCTTTGTCAACGATAACTTTGAACATCTCTTCAACTTTTAAGCTTAGTTCCTTTGGAGTTGCGCCTGAATCTTTCATTTGTCTCAATATAGTCCACTTCTCTTCACCGACAATATTTCTCAGAGCCATTCTGCAACCTTCTTGAAGTTCTTCTGCTGCCTTTTTCTTTTTATCACCTGTTAAACTTTCGAAATAATCAGAAATTTCCTTCTGAATATCCATTTTTGATTTTCCTCCTTCTTTCATTTTTTTAATTTCATCTTTCTGAGCATCCGTAAGCCAGCTCAGATACGTTTGAAAATAGCTTTCTAAATTATGATCATTCCGCTTATGTCGTGCATTCATTGCCGCATAGATTTTACGGCATACAGGAGCATATTCATTAATTCTTTTCTTCTTATCTTTGTCAACAACAAGTTTCAACATATCTTCGACTTTCATTCTGATTTCCTCCGGATCTGCACCTGAATCTTTAATCTCTTTCAACATAAGCATCTTTTCATTACCAATAATTTCATTGAGAGCCATCAAGCAACCTTGTTGAAGTTCTTCTGCTGCCTTTTTCTTTTTATCACCTGTTAAACTTTCGAAATAATCAAAAATTTTCTTCTGAATATCCATTTTCGATTTTCCTCCTTCTTTCATTTTTTTAATTTCATCTTTCTGAGCATCCGTAAGCCAGCTCAGATACGTCTGAAAATAGCTTTCTAAATTATGATCATTCCGCTTATGTCGTGCATTCATTGCCGCATAGATTTTACGGCATACAGGAGCATATTCATTAATTCTTTTCTTCTTATCTTTGTCAACAACAAGTTTCAACATATCTTCGACTTTCATTCTGATTTCCTCCGGATCTGCACCTGAAATCTTTAATCTCTTCAATAAGCATCTTTTCATTACCAATAATTTCATTGAGAGCCATCAAGCAACCTTGTTGAAGTTCTTCTGCTGCCTTTTTCTTTTTATCACCTGTTAAACTTTCGAAATAATCAAAAATTTTCTTCTGAATATCCATTTTCGATTTTCCTCCTCTTTCAATTTTTTTAATTTCATCTTTCTGAGCATCCGTAAGCCAGCTCAGATACGTTTGAAAATAGCTTTCTAAATTATGATCATTCCGCTTATGTCGTGCATTCATTGCCGCATAGATTTTACGGCATACAGGAGCATATTCATTAATTCTTTTCTTCTTATCTTTGTCAACAACAAGTTTCAACATATCTTCGACTTTCATTCTGATTTCCTCCGGATCTGCACCTGAATCTTTAATCTCTTTCAACATAAGCATCTTTTCATTACCAATAATTTCATTGAGAGCCATCAAGCAACCTTGTTGAAGTTCTTCTGCTGCCTTTTTCTTTTTATCACCTGTTAAACTTTCGAAATAATCAAAAATTTTCTTCTGAATATCCATTTTCGATTTTCCTCCTTCTTTCATTTTTTTAATTTCATCTTTCTGAGCACCCGTAAGCCAGCTCAGATACGTTTGAAAATAGCTTTCTAAATTATGATCATTCCGCTTATGCCGTTCATGTATTACCGCAAAGATTTTACGGCACACAGGAGCATATTCAGCAATTTTTTCCTTTTTATCTTTGTCAACGATAACTTTGAACATCTCTTCAACTTTTAAGCTTAGTTCCTTTGGAGTTGCGCCTGAATCTTTCATTTGTCTCAATATAGTCCACTTCTCTTCACCGACAATATTTCTCAGAGCCATTCTGCAACCTTCTTGAAGTTCTTCTGCTGCCTTTTTCTTTTTATCACCTGTTAAACTTTCGAAATAATCAGAAATTTCCTTCTGAATATCCATTTTTGATTTTCCTCCTTCTTTCATTTTTTTAATTTCATCTTTCTGAGCATCCGTAAGCCAGCTCAGATACGTTTGAAAATAGCTTTCTAAATTATGATCATTCCGCTTATGTCGTGCATTCATTGCCGCATAGATTTTACGGCATACAGGAGCATATTCATTAATTCTTTTCTTCTTATCTTTGTCAACAACAAGTTTCAACATATCTTCGACTTTCATTCTGATTTCCTCCGGATCTGCACCTGAATCTTTAATCTCTTTCAACATAAGCATCTTTTCATTACCAATAATTTCATTGAGAGCCATCAAGCAACCTTGTTGAAGTTCTTCTGCTGCCTTTTTCTTTTTATCACCTGTTAAACTTTCGAAATAATCAAAAATTTTCTTCTGAATATCCATTTTCGATTTTCCTCCTTCATTTTTTTAATTTCATCTTTCTGAGCACCCGTAAGCCAGCTCAGATACGTTTGAAAATAGCTTTCTAAATTATGATCATTCCGCTTATGCCGTTCATGTATTACCGCAAAGATTTTACGGCACACAGGAGCATATTCAGCAATTTTTTCCTTTTTATCTTTGTCAACGATAACTTTGAACATCTCTTCAACTTTTAAGCTTAGTTCCTTTGGAGTTGCGCCTGAATCTTTCATTTGTCTCAATATAGTCCACTTCTCTTCACCGACAATATTTCTCAGAGCCATTCTGCAACCTTCTTGAAGTTCTTCTGCTGCCTTTTTCTTTTTATCACCTGTTAAACTTTCGAAATAATCAGAAATTTCCTTCTGAATATCCATTTTTGATTTTCCTCCTTCTTTCATTTTTTTAATTTCATCTTTCTGAGCATCCGTAAGCCAGCTCAGATACGTTTGAAAATAGCT
The DNA here is from genome assembly GCA_008729115.1 of Dirofilaria repens. Classification (NCBI taxonomy): domain Eukaryota; kingdom Metazoa; phylum Nematoda; class Chromadorea; order Rhabditida; family Onchocercidae; genus Dirofilaria; species Dirofilaria repens. The sequence continues at coordinate 247,976 of SNRZ01000099.1, forward strand.
TTTCTAAATTATGATCATTCCGCTTATGTCGTGCATTCATTCCGCATAGATTTTACGGCATACAGGAGCATATTCATTAATTCTTTTCTTCTTATCTTTGTCAACAACAAGTTTCAACATATCTTCGACTTTCATTCTGATTTCCTCCGGATCTGCACCTGAATCTTTAATCTCTTTCAACATAAGCATCTTTTCATTACCAATAATTTCATTGAGAGCCATCAAGCAACCTTGTTGAAGTTCTTCTGCTGCCTTTTTCTTTTTATCATGTTAAACTTTCGAAATAATCAAAAATTTTCTTCTGAATATCCATTTTCGATTTTCCTCCTTCTTTCATTTTTTTAATTTCATCTTTCTGAGCACCGTAAGCCAGCTCAGATACGTTTGAAAATAGCTTTCTAAATTGATGATCATTCCGCTTATGCCGTTCATGTATTACCGCAAAGATTTTACGGCACACAGGAGCATATTCAGCAATTTTTTCCTTTTTATCTTTGTCAACGATAACTTTGAACATCTCTTCAACTTTTAAGCTTAGTTCCTTTGGAGTTGCGCCTGAATCTTTCATTTGTCTCAATATAGTCCACTTCTCTTCACCGACAATATTTCTCAGAGCCATTCTGCAACCTTCTTGAAGTTCTTCTGCTGCCTTTTTCTTTTTATCACCTGTTAAACTTTCGAAATAATCAGAAATTTCCTTCTGAATATCCATTTTTGATTTTCCTCCTTCTTTCATTTTTTTAATTTCATCTTTCTGAGCATCCGTAAGCCAGCTCAGATACGTTTGAAAATAGCTTTCTAAATTATGATCATTCCGCTTATGTCGTGCATTCATTGCCGCATAGATTTTACGGCATACAGGAGCATATTCATTAATTCTTTTCTTCTTATCTTTGTCAACAACAAGTTTCAACATATCTTCGACTTTCATTTCTGATTTCCTCCGGATCTGCCTGAATCTTTAATCTCTTTCAACATAAGCATCTTTTCATTACCAATAATTTCATTGAGAGCCATCAAGCAACCTTGTTGAAGTTCTTCTGCTGCCTTTTTCTTTTTATCACCTGTTAAACTTTCGAAATAATCAAAATTTTCTTCTGAATATCCATTTTCGATTTTCCTCTTCTTTCTTATTTTTTAATTTCATCTTTCTGAGCCGTAAGCCAGCTCAGATACGTTTGAAAATAGCCTTCTAAATTATGATCATTCCGCTTATGTCGTGCATTCATTGCCGCATAGATTTTACGGCATACAGGAGCATATTCATTAATTCTTTTCTTCTTATCTTTGTCAACAACAAGTTTCAACATATCTTCGACTTTCATTCTGATTTCCTCCGGATCTGCACCTGAATCTTTAATCTCTTTCAACATAAGCATCTTTTCATTACCAATAATTTCATTGAGAGCCATCAAGCAACCTTGTTGAAGTTCTTCTGCTGCCTTTTTCTTTTTATCACCTGTTAAACTTTCGAAATAATCAAAAATTTTCTTCTGAATATCCATTTTCGATTTTCCTCCTTCTTTCATTTTTTTAATTTCATCTTTCTGAGCACCCGTAAGCCAGCTCAGATACGTTTGAAAATAGCTTTCTAAATTATGATCATTCCGCTTATGCCGTTCATGTATTACCGCAAAGATTTTACGGCACACAGGAGCATATTCAGCAATTTTTTCCTTTTTATCTTTGTCAACGATAACTTTGAACATCTCTTCAACTTTTAAGCTTAGTTCCTTTGGAGTTGCGCCTGAATCTTTCATTTGTCTCAATATAGTCCACTTCTCTTCACCGACAATATTTCTCAGAGCCATTCTGCAACCTTCTTGAAGTTCTTCTGCTGCCTTTTTCTTTTTATCACCTGTTAAACTTTCGAAATAATCAGAAATTTCCTTCTGAATATCCATTTTTGATTTTCCTCCTTCTTTCATTTTTTTAATTTCATCTTTCTGAGCATCCGTAAGCCAGCTCAGATACGTTTGAAAATAGCTTTCTAAATTATGATCATTCCGCTTATGTCGTGCATTCATTACCGCATAGATTTTACGGCATACAGGAGCATATTCATTAATTCTTTTCTTCTTATCTTTGTCAACAACAAGTTTCAACATATCTTCGACTTTCATTCTGATTTCCTCCGGATCTGCACCTGAATCTTTAATCTCTTTCAACATAAGCATCTTTTCATTACCAATAATTTCATTGAGAGCCATCAAGCAACCTTGTTGAAGTTCTTCTGCTGCCTTTTTCTTTTTATCACCTGTTAAACTTTCGAAATAATCAAAAATTTTCTTCTGAATATCCATTTTCGATTTTCCTCCTTCTTTCATTTTTTTAATTTCATCTTTCTGAGCACCCGTAAGCCAGCTCAGATACGTTTGAAAATAGCTTTCTAAATTATGATCATTCCGCTTATGCCGTTCATGTATTACCGCAAAGATTTTACGGCACACAGGAGCATATTCAGCAATTTTTTCCTTTTTATCTTTGTCAACGATAACTTGAACATCTCTTCAACTTTTAAGCTTAGTTCCTTTGGAGTTGCGCCTGAATCTTTCATTTGTCTCCAATATAGTCCACTTCTCTTCACGACAATATTTCTCAGAGCCATTCTGCAACCTTCTTGAAGTTCTTCTGCTGCCTTTTTCTTTTATCACCTGTTAAACTTTCGAAATAATCAAAAATTTTCTTCTGAATATCCATTTTCGATTTTCCTCCTTCTTTCATTTTTTTAATTTCATCTTTCTGAGCATCCGTAAGCCAGCTCAGATACGTCTGAAAATAGCTTTCTAAATTATGATTATTTCGTTTGTATCGCTTATTAGCTTCAGTGTAAATTTGCGGGGAAAGCCATCGAGTTGCTTGATGTTGCTGTTGATGATCGTCATGATCTCTTCTGTGATTGCCTTCATTGTACCATATTTGTTCGCAAATTTCCAAGTCGTTGTTCACTTCCTTTTGCTTTTTCTTTGCGATAGGCGCTTGATATATTGCCGAATCTAGATTACATTTTACAGAGATTCATATAAATCAATCTATTTATGTGTTTCTGCTAATTTTAATTCCAAAATCTGCATAAAATATGAAATGGAAGAAAAAAGTTATATGAATGCACAGAAAATTCCAGGAAAAAATGAACATTAGTAGCATTCAGGAAATTTGGAAGAAATTGAAATGATTTCTTGAAATTTAAAACCAGTTGAAGTGGATATTAAGCTTGAAATATTAACTTTTCGCTATATATCTTGTAAATACCTTCCGCTTGCAAGCGAAATGATCAGTGTGATGTAAATTTTCTAATTCAATTCTCTCTTCGACGGAAGTCACGTTGTCGAGCCACTCATAGCAGGAACGTTTGGTTTTTTCAATGATATGTAGTTGTTTATCAGTTTCCATAATTTCAATGTAAGAGAGTAATCTAAATGATAATGCAAAATTGTAATTCTTCTGGAAATCACGGATTGAAACCGTTTTTTTTGCTATGAATTAATCGGTAAGAATGAAATTGAAAATTTTTGAAAAGCCAAAATTCAATCGAAAATTTTCTGCAAGAATTTTATGGTTCAAAGTTGGAATTTATTTAAACATTTCTTCCTGTTTATCTATTCCACAAAATTTTCCAAAATCCCTTCAAATTCCTATTATAAATTAAAATTACGACGCTTTTCTTTTTTTTCGGAGGTCTGTGTAATAAAATCCATCTTTTCGAGTATCTTTCACAGTCTGAATATTATACTTTTGTTTAATTGCCGACAATGATTCGCCGCTTGCTTTAATTTTTCTGATTTCTATTTTTTGTTCAGGCGTAAGCCATTGAAGATGCTTCTCCATTAGAGCGTCAATATCACGCTTCGATCGATTAATTTTTTTGTGATAAACTTCATCACATATCTGCAAATAGGACAAAGATTTAAAATGAAAGATTGAATTCTTCATTCTTCATTCTTTTCTGCTTTTACGCATCGAATACCACTAATACTGTAATTTCATATTAATTTTTTCATTCGGGATCATTTCTCTGTGAACTAGCCATTTCATCCCATATATTATTTGCATCTTTATTAAGCAAATTTCAGAATGAAATATTGTTGAAGCTGGAAATTTGAGGTATTATTTCAGTAAATAAGCAGAAAAGAATGAATAAGAACAATTTAGGAATGTTGAAGGCAAGGAAAAAAACAAGAAAGGAGATGAAATGAAAAGATTGTCACGATCGATAACATTATTGGTAATATTTGCATGGAAACTTATGTTCCCGTAGTTCAGCAATACCTCAAAACTAATTCAGCGACTTTCCTCAGCTGATATTATTGATGTCATCATCACTTTATTATGATTTGGCTTATACTTCAAAGAATCACAAGACAGAAACTTTGTCGGTTCAAAATTAAACATTACTGTCTGCATTACTAGAAACAATAGTAACTAACTGTAAATCAGATTCTCAAAAAACTTAATTAAGTCGTCATTTTGAAATTCAAAACTTTTAACTTATTTGATATTCTGAAATTTAAGTGTTTCTATCAGTTGCATAATGACAGTTTTCTTAGCTCCAAGATATGTGATATCAAAAAGAAGTTTCCATTATATAAATTTGTAAAAAATGACATCAAGCAAGAGTATTTCTTCAAAATAGTTAAATGAATTACCTGATAAAATTTATATGCCTTATCTCGTATGTTTTTCAGTTGTCTATGTAAAATTTGATCAATAATTTTTTTCTGTTCATGATGATTGGCTTCATCATGGAAAGCTTCTAACTTTTCGATTTCGTCTTCTCTTGCCAAGGCCAGAAAATATTTCCTGCATTTCTTCTAGAAAACGGTAATAGATTATTTTTAATGTTGCAGTTTCGAGCAATGAATGAAATTATGCAGATATCTGTACATCAACCCATTTTTATATTTATTATTGCAATTAGAGAAATGAAAATCAAGGAAGAAAAAAAAACGGATTTGAAACAGAAAACCCTTTCGACAAAATTAACTTTAAATGAATGGTGCATATATATACCTTGTAATCGTTTACGAGTTCCTCCTGCATCGCTATAGGAAGTTTAAGAAAATATTCGTTAACTTTTTTGTATATTTCATCGAATGATAACCCATTATTACGCATCTGTTGAAATTCATGCTTCTGCTCTTCGGTCATCCATAAGATCCATTCATTATACTCCTCGTTCACATAACGCTTTTTCCGATGATTGGAATTCATTATCTTATTCCACATTTCACCACATATATCTGTAAGCGAATCATCTGCTGAATATGAGAAATTTGAAATGTTATTTTTGATTGAGTATATATATTGTTTCCGTATATGGTCCTAGCAAGTCATTTCGTTAATAACCTTTAATATAATGCAATTTATCCTGTTGTTCTTTCGGTAGACGTTCGAAATACTCATCAAGCAGGGTATTGAAAACTAATCGATTCCTTTTCTGTAATTCAATTTAATTTTGGAATTATAGTGATAGTATTATACCGTTACCATAATTTGCATTCATGATATTTAGAAAAGTTGTCGAGTGATCGGACATACTAGGATAGCGGGTAATACATAATTAACATAATTTCCAATTTCAATTCTTTTAGATATGCATCAGTTAAATTGGCTCACGAAAGCTTTCGCTTAAAAAGATAACATGTTTAATACACTAATACGAAAATTAATTCGCTATTTGACAGACTGGATTATGTACAGGAAAATGCATGAAATGATTGTTCATTTTTTTTTTTGAATTTTTTCCAAATTTTTGCAGTTTCGGATCTTTGAATCCCAATTTCAAATACGGTCACTAAAATCGACTTTAAAAAAAAATTGAGATTTTATGAATTAAATATTTAACCTCGAATGAATTGAGAAACAATTGAATTTCATTCAAACTTGCTACTTCTTGTATCCATTCAACACATTTTAGTTTGAATTGATAATTCAGTTCTCTTCTTTTATATTCTGGCAATGCTGAATAAAATTGTTCAATCTGCAAGATATTCATCGTGATTCACATTTAAATAACAAATGAACCATTCTTTCTAGAATAGCAATTTAACTTTAATCCTAATGTGCACAAAACGTAAAAAACAAATCAAACATGCATTGCAACACAAGCAATTTTATGAAGAAATTTATTCAATAAATTATTTGCAATTAATGTAAAATAACTTGCGTCAAAAATATAGCTCAAAAACAGCGGGCAAGATGAATGAACTTACTTTGCGTCTAATGTCTCTTTCGCTGATCCCACCGACTTTCATGTCATCTAACAAAGCAATCTGTTCATTAGAAAAGACATGAGCAAATACATTATTTTGAGATATATCATCTCGATGCACATGAAGAGTATTTTGCTGGATATTCAAACTGTTTAATTTGTTGCAGCCATCCTAGTAAGTTTTATTTCTTTTATGATTTGATTATGGGAAATATTTTTTAATAAAAGGAATGCAGCAATTTTTTCCGTCTTACAGCTGTTGAATCTTGTACTCTCAATTTTGCAAAATTTCGAAAATCATACCTGCCATAGGTTGGTTTGATCCCTTTCTTTTTCCGATAGACGACTTTTATACTCGTTTAATTTCGCTTCATATTTTTTGATATCCCTGTTCCTTAGATACTCAAGCGCAGTTATCTCACTATCGTTGGCAACCTGCATGCTTTATTCATTATATATGAAATCTATTTTTTGCGCTCAATGCGAATATTTAATTAGTGATTGGTTTTTTGATATTGCAAATTGAAACTTCCGAAAACAAAATTTTAACTTCAATTAAATTTTTTTTACCGTCTTAATCCACTCAGTACATTGTTTCTTAATCATTTTATTCCATTTCTCTTTCTCTTTAGGCAGCAGTTTAGAAAAAAATTCCAATATTTTGCTCATGATTTCACTCACAGACATTCCTTTCGATTCCATCTGGGAAAAAATTTTTTTTCATTTTATTTTATTATTTTCTTTTTTATTCATTCAAAAAATTTATATCTGCTTTTCTGAAATCTTTTAAATGAAGGAAATAACCGACGAAAAGAAAGAGCTCCTTGTTAATAACTGATACAATAAATATGAAATTCAGTGTTGTTTATATCTTTTTGTTTCGTCTAACCCTTTTCGTTTTATTTTTTAAATATTAGTATTTTCAGTATTATAACTTCAGAAAATCTCTTCCACATTACATTTTGAACTCACCGTTCGGATTTCTTGCTTCTGCTTTCTCGATAACTCATCATGCGGTTCAGAAATTTTCTTTTCCCTATAGTTTATCACTTTAATACTAGCTCAGTGATCAATAAGCTCAACCAAATTCTTTGCTAATCCATTATTAAGCCAATTATTTACTCGTTACTTGATTATTCGTTTATTTAATTAGTAAGCTACTTGACTGCTCATGTATTTTTCAATTTGAATGTCCTTCAATCTTTAATACCAGAAATTGGCTTAAAATTCGGCTGGAGTAAACAAAAATAATTCCATAAAGCGAATATATTTTGCTACCTTATAAATTCATCGTCATTAACTTTCCCAATAGTTTCCGAGGTTTCTAATTTCATTTGCGAACTCCACATTCTTCTCGATGTTCCCACTGCTTTTTGCATTGCATTTGTTTCCAGCATGTCAGATGCATTCTCATAACTGTGCTGAAATGTCACTGTTCACTTTTACCTGCTCTCAAATCGTTCGGATCCTTGGTATGATTTCACTGAATTCTAGATGTATAATTAAAAAAACTAAAAAGCAAATTTCATGTCTGGATCAGTTTTTCGATAATGCAAGAATTCCAATTACGAAACACTTCATAATCTTCATGAGTGGTAGAGCTTCTGTACATGTTCGGTTTAAATAAAATTTCACTGAAGAGATTTCTTTCCCAAATACAAAACTCACAGGTCTCGCAATGACACAACTGAATACCGCAATCGTCCAAATCATGGAAGATATCAACATTCTCGTCCTTTATTATAGCTGGAATCCTCATGTGTTGAGTCGAACTAGTGTTTGATTTGATGAGAAAAAAAATCAAGAACGTAAAGTCGAAATATAAATATTAAAATTCTTGAAGATATTGATAAATATAAAGGCATTATTTCTAATTAGATGAAAATTTTTGAGACGACTTTGTTGTACCATGAAAATCATTTAGCAGATATTTTTATGGAAGTTATTAAATTCAACGATTTCTAATGTCTTAGAAAGGTCCCCGAATTTTCATTTTAATATAATTTGTCGTTTTTTCTTGATGGTATGTTACAAATAAAAATCAATTAAATCAAGGAATATGATTTGCTTAAATTTAGCATTTTAAATGCTAAAAGCATTTTATTCTATTCCATAGTCGTTTGCTATTGCTAAAACGAAACTGTTAAGAAATTACTTGTAAAGAGATAAGCTTTAGAAGTTTTTTTCTGAGAAATAAATAAAGAAAAAATGAGGATTTATTAAGCTAGAGAATAGAATATAATTAAGTCGAATGAATCAAAAAAAATATAGACAGAGGGAAATAAGAAAAACTAATTTGAAGGAGAAAACAGTGAAGGTTATCATCGTTGAGGTCATTCTATTATTCATTGAATAAGCATTTGAATACAGTTCATTGTTTTCTCAGTTTTGCTTTTTCTCTTGTCTTTCCTTCTTCTAACTTCTTTTTTATTAAAAATTAAGAATCAATAATCTTCATTTATATGGAAAGAGGATTGAAAGATGCAACAACAACTGCTGTCCAGTTGTTAGAAGTGGAATGAATATACCATGTATCCATTTCTTCTTCATCTTTTTCTGCTTCATATCTACCTGAGAGAGCATCATGCTAATGATGAACTTCATACAAACTATGGATAATAAGAGTAAGCCACCTGGTGAATATTAAAAAGTGTTATCTATGAATATTTCTTAAAGTTGTTTCAAACTGATTGACCAGTTAATGTAGAAATTCCTCAGTTCAATGTTACTTTCAATCGTAATGGTGGATAAACACAATAAATTAGTAATTTTCCCAACTGAATTTTTATCAGTCAAAAAGAGTGATTGGTATCAAATTAAATGTTAATAAAATGAACAAAAATTACCTATCGTATTGAGAAAGAGATCAGCACGAATATATTTGCAATATATTTAGCTGATATGAACCTGACATAAAAAAAGAAGCATAGAATACTTTTAAGAATTAGAGACGTGCTCAATTGCCACAATTAATAAATTAGAATCATCGAAATTTAAATTTTACGACTTGCTTAAGAAAATAATACTCGAAACATAAAAATCCATTTAAACCAGTCAAAATTCGCATACATATGGAGCAGTCAGAGTTTTTGATTACGTAATAATACTTCAAGAAATAGGTTTTAACAAATAGTAAGTGGAATCAGTCTCTAGATAAATGATAAATTCTCGGGGATTATTTCTTCTTGCTATCATGAAATGAAAGTTAAGAATAGATATTTCTCGAAAAGAAGTGAGCTTTTTAATAGCATAGGAGTGACAAATCAATAAAGCAATCATACAACTATGGAATAAAAAAGTGAGGAAGAATATGTGATACAGGACTACTATCATACTTCGGTATTTTATTGTTCTATGTGTAAAAACGACTGATCAACACCAACTGTTGGCAAATGAAGGAAATCATTTTTCTTCCGTCTCTTTGTATCTTAAAAACATTTAATAGTTTGTGAAACAAAAAAGCAAAGAACAAAAAGCAGAGTTCTTGATTACATTGATTATACGTAAGGAAAGCACAGTTGTTTCTTAGTAATTTTAAAGCTTAACCGAAAATAAAGCAATGATTAAGAAGCAAATTTTTCAAAAAGAATTTCTGAAATGCAAAAATGCACAAATAAAATTTCGAATCAAAAATCTATAAATTTAGTTGAAGCAAATTGAAAATCAGTAGATCATCCAAAAAGGATTTTGTAATTCTTGCCACTGGAATGAATCGAGACTTTACACTGTATCTATACAAAAAATAGATAAAATTACAAAATCAATATTACTTATTGAAGTAGTATCACCCATCTCAATAAGGAATTAGTAATTGTTTCACTGTTTTATAACTTTCTGATTTTTTTAAGAAGGCTGGTTTTTGAACTTGCAATCTCTAGAAGTTAATTATTATATTTTATAACGTAGAATTTAAAGCTGTATCTGTGATAAGTTGCCGGATGTTTAATCTATAGAAAAGAATGAATTTAACTGAGAGTTGTAACCTAAAGAGTAAATCAAAGTTTGAAATTTGTTTCCTATTTTCGAAAAAAAATTAAGCGCTCTAACATTGCAAACACCTGTATTTTAAATTATTTCATGATAATTTTTTCTTCAGAATTGAACGACTTAATATCTGGAAAATTGGTATGTTTTGAAGTTCTCGTTTTACTATTTTATATGTACGACGATCTTATGAGTCAAAAAATTCCATCAAATTAAATCTAAATAAAACTGATCACAGTGAATCTTTTGACTTATTTTTTTTTATAAATTTTGATGCAAAATAAGCAATTTAAATATTACTTGGTAGGAAAATATTGTGCTGTATTTTACATTCTCATTCTGCCAGTTATAATGATCAGTTGACCATATTGAATAAATAACTGAACAAATTAATACTGATTAAAGGTAAATCCTGATTAAATAATAATATTAGCAATTAAGAAATTACAAAATTAGTTGCCGAAGTTTCAAAAACGAAGTTTTGAATCTAAGTCATGGAATTTATAACGAAAAAATTTGCAAAAATATCAGAAGATCGAAAATTGATAAAAGCTTGCAAATATCTCTTCGTGATCAGGAACTACTAGCATATGATAATATCAGCAATTAAAAAATTATAAGTTTTAATTAATCAAAGTTTCGAAAATAAAATTATTGTGAGACTCGATAGTAACATGTCAGCATGATCCTTTAAAAAAATGCTAACATGGTCTATCAACTTTTTCCTTCCCGGTACTATTCAAATGAAGTTGCCGCTAAAATTTGATGCTACTGTAATCCGTCAGTTCTATTACGTATTTGGCACTTCCATAAATTTTATTGTGGAAATACCATAGTTCTATATTTAACACTTCCATAAATTTTCACAAATTTATTTGCAGTTTCCTATTTTAAAGGAGCAGTTTCAGTGCAATGTTTGGATTAAGATTCACCTTTTTTCGGTAGATTCTTATAAAGTTTTATTATTTGTTAAATCTCTCCATTCTGCGCATGGCAGAATTAAAATCTTTGAAACATTAAAATCGGTTCATCATTGTTATTACCAATAGTAGCATTATCAAAAAATAACAATTCTAATTATTATTAATTATAGCAGAAACAAATGCTGGCTAGGCTATTGCTTGCTGAAAATTAATTTTCAATTTATATCAATTTTAGCGTATAGTAAAATAATCTGTTGATAAATATTTAGACGAAGAATTTGAAGATAATTAAATACTTTCTTTTTAATTACTGTCACACTTCAAGATCAGAGACAAAAAAGTTTCTTTTCCCAACTATAATGGAAATCAAATGCAAAAGCAAACTTAGCTTATTTGCTTTTTATTTCATTTAAAAATTTAAATTATTTCATTTAAAAATTTAAAAAGGTTGCTCATTGAGAAAAACAGGGAAAAGTTGGCATTTTAGTGTTAAAATGTAAGCATCGAACTTTCCAGAATATTAAAAAACTGTTGGTGAGACTAGAAAATTTTAAGAAATGAGATTTCTTTATTGATAAGATCCTCAAGTTGAACAAGAATAAAAACATAAAAAGGTAAATATGGCTCAAATAATAGACCAAGTTTTGTAGGAGATATGGCATGGCATGAAATGAAGAAACATATTATATGTAGTAGTTTGAATATTTTCAAAATTTAAAGGTAAATTCTGATGCAGAAAAGTAAAAGATGCAAAAAAGTAAAAGAAAATGATATAACTGATGCTAAAACTTCTCTTTTAACTAGACAAACTAACATTATGGATGAAATAATAAAAAAAAGAAAAATATAAAAGGAAAAAAACGAAAAATTTTAAACAAGAAGGTAAGGTTTCAAAAAAAGAAAACAAATTAGGAAAACATTGAAAAATTATCCAATTTTTCAATATTTTTATATTTCGGAATGCAAAAAATAAAAAATTTAATACTTCAACAAATTTCTCATTATTTATCAGAATATTACAAAGGTAATTTTTCATTACTTTTCTAATATTTTCATCTTACAAGTAAACTGAAAGTGAATAAAATATTCTGAAATAAATTTATGAATAAATAAATGAAAGCACAAGTTTTAACCACTTGTAATCTGAGTATTTCATACTATATTTTTAAATATTTTTAATGTTAAATATAAATCATATTTTCTTAGATTGAAATTTTAACTTTCAACTAGTTTTAGAATCTAATGTAAGGAGATATCAGTAATAATAATGAGCAGAAATTGAATAATTGTGAAAAGTTCGAAAAGTATTTTTTCATTTTAATCTGATTTTATATTTGTTACGAAATTAATTCTATCGAGTACAGTTTTATGATATTAACAGATACATATCGGGGCCTAAAATGAAAAGGAATTTTTCACGGCAGTTAGGTAATATAGTAAGATGATAATGAGAGATGTTTTCATATTACGATATTCAGTATGAATAATATATATATATATGTTTATTTACTCCGTAAATCTTTATTTTTTGAAATCAACGTGAATATCTGTTTGTCTGAATATGAATGCTATTTTATTCGAAATTTCACGTGAGTGTTTCGGTTTATACGAATCTGATATCAGTATCAGTTCGTTTGAAATCTGAATGAATGGCTGTTTGTTCGGAAAATCCTCAACAGATATTTATTTAAGTCAAAAAACAAAAAAAAAAGAAGAAGTTAAACTTGAAGTAATTCTTTTCTCCTTCTTTGTTTATCTAAATTTTAATCTTCTTTCAAATTATTTTTTCGCTTTTCTTCGTTATTCTCAATTTGCGTTTTCATCGTTTTTATAAATAATTAAATAAATAAAACAAAAAATTTCTGGAAAATTCTTGTCAAAAAATTCTACAGCAGAAAATTGTTTTTCAGAAAATGTGTTAGTTTTCTCTCAATAAAAAGAATCAAATACTTATAAATTACATTGACCAAACGATAAATTATTGAGAATGCTGGACAATTACTAAAATGCTTTAAAATAGAGTGTAAAAATCGGTGATAGGTGACAAAAAAGTATGAGGAGAAAATTATGAGTAATATCAACAGTTTTCATCGATTTATTAAATTGGTGTGCCGACTATAGGAAAAAGAAATTTTATGCTTTCGAGATTTTTTCTTATTTTTCGAATTTTAAAAATGTGATTGAATTAAATTATTTTAAATCCAAAATTAGTTGATCGAAAATAGGGTTTTTAAATCTAATTAAATTGTTTTTGCTTTGAAATTTATTCCCGATCTTTAATATTTATTTCCAATGACATTCATTAAATTTAAAATTTTTGTAAATTTTTTCAAAATCCATTAATGAAAGAAAAGCAAATTTATGCAATTTTTTAATTTCTGCAATTATTTTTACTTCATAATTTATTCTCAAATATTCTTTAAACTTTGTTTTATTACTTTGCATTCCCTTAAAATTTCGATAAGTTTCTTTTTTTAAATATTTTATGAACTTCAATATTCTTTGATTTTTCAGCTTCCGCTTTCTTTTTGAAGTTAACCAATTTTTTTCAAATGTTCTCTGAACTCTGATTTCCTTCATATTTCGTCTTTTTCATTTTATTAATGGAATGAGAAAAAAAAGTTAATTTTTTTGCCGTTTCTCATATGCTGATTAACAGAAAATCGAAAATTTTCGCTTTGATTTAACTTAAATTTATCACTTCTAATAGCTATATTTTATTTCTTATGTAATCAGTTTTTATCATTAAGCTTTAGCTCAGTTATTCCGCTTTCAACGCAGCATTAGAACAAAGCCTTAAATTAGAAGATTTCTTGATATATTTAAGAAATGTATAATTGCTATCTAATTATGACTTTTTTTTACAAAATAGTATGCATCCCTTAAAATATTGGCGTTTATTAATTCTAATAATATATCATTTCTAATATAGCGATACTCAACTGTAAAATCAATGCAATAATTTAAAAAATTGACTTTAGATATTTCAATCATTTTATTTATTTATTACAAACTTAGAATTCGCCACAACTTATTTGTGCATTCG